>OX155953.1:35491857-35561663 GCA_944548615.1 Micropterix aruncella | reverse complement strand
GGTCCAATTGAATATAACGTAATAAATATAAATAAAAATAAAGTAGTTCGCTTTTTTATATCAGTAGTCGTGTTTTTTATTCCATTTCATATATTTACTTATAAAGGATTGTGTTAAACTACTCAGCTTCGACTTTTGGTTTCTTGATGTATTCTGCATATTCTTGGATAGGATAACATACACTTCGGCTAATCTTCTACGCTGCTGCTGTTCTGAATGAACCTATCCAAGCCCTTTAATAGGCAAGGAAGCTTGTGGAAAGACGTGCCGTATTCTTTCGGCCGCCAGAACGAATGCGGCCGACCGCCACGTTATCCGAGAGAGCAGCTTCTCTTCGATCGGACATGCAAATTGCGCTATCCGATATTGTCGGAGCGGCCTCTGTCATTGTTGTTATGTAACGCCTGTCTCTCATGGGTGTTTTCCATCATTGTATAGGTCCCTCGGGCCTGGCTGTCGCCTGCCTCCTCCTTCTTGATTTAATGTGTGGTAAATTTCATTTAAAGTTAGGCTAGATAAAGCATTGCTAATGTAGAGATTGCTCAATGCTATAGTAGGGCGGTGTCGACTAAAATGGGCGTACCCGTCACCCCAGGCTGGTATAATGATATGTGATCGTTCTTTCGGCTGTGGGATGAGCGTAGAAGACTTAGAGACAAGATTATTATCTACTCGCTAGCTCGGACAGCCCTTTAAAGACCAACGCCTACAGTCAGGGCTGTGTACAAAAGTGGAATCTTTTCTGTACAGGCTGTAATGCAACTTATCAGAAAATACATTTAATAGTACTGATCCCGCCCTACGCTGCTTATATTCGCTGATCTGACTTGGCCCAATGTTCCAACGTGGCTACAGACGTTACATTTTTGATGATTGTACACAAATCGTCGTTAAATGTACCTTTTACAGATTAATAGTTTTAATTTTTCTGGACTTTGTTTTGTTTTATTTAGTAATATTGTGTGTTATAGAGTAAGGTCGAGGTCTAGCTCAAAGAGAACTCACAACATTATCTTTATCTCATTTTTTGTAGCGGGAATTTATTTCCTTATTTTAGGTTTGTCGATTAAATATTTTCTAATTTTCTCGTCTGCTATAGAAAAACAAATAATCGGCATACCATGTAGTAGGTATAGCAATAAGATGATATAAACTTACCTTTTTGGGAGAAAATTAGATTTATAATTTATTATAATTAAATAATTCGTAATTATTCCCTTAAGAATAAAATAAGTACATATATTTGTGCTCCTACTTAGCTAATATTACAAACTTTTAACTTGTGTCACTTTTCTTGATGAGGTGCGATATGTGAAATCAGCCAAGGTATAGGGGGAAATTACTTGATGATTTATCCAGGTTGTTTAATATCTGTGACAGAGAATACCTGTTAAGAATTGCTTCAATAAATGCCAACGTTGCGAACGGGCGCCTTGACACAAATTAAAATTACCTACTGTAAAATGTATAATTGTATCGCTTAAAATATATGTGTAGAAAATGAGTATCCGAATCTTTTTCCATGAAGATGTCGCCCTTGTCCAACCCCACGATCGTTTTTATGCCTGAGTCGCTTCTCTGATTATATAGGGTGTTAGATTGCTCAATGCCATAGTGCGTTTTGGCAACCATTCTTTTGGCAACCATTTGTATTATTGCCCATTTTAGGACCATTTTATTGCATTTTTGTTGTATAATTATTTTAATTTGTTGTATTATTTTTGACTATTTATAATTTCTGACAGTTGAATACCATTTATTATTATTATTCCGGTGTCCATTTTTAGTAACTTTTATTTAAATTGTTTTTCTCGTAATATTACTTATGTATATTTTTTTGCAAATTGATTATTAATTAAATACTACAAATTTTTAGATCATAGATCATAGTTTAGGAAATTTATTTTCGTGCGATCTAGCCTGGCGAGAAGTAGGAAAGTGGAAATCTGTAAAACTGAATGCTATAATTTTGCTACAATATTATTATTATTAATAATAATAAACTCTTTATTTGCACTTAATTGTTATACAAAAAGGCGAGCTTATTGCCACATGGCAATGTCTTACAACTAACCTAAACACAGTGGTACCTACATGCGCGCATTGTGAAATTAAATATTATTACATAATATACAGACCGTCTGCATAACATACACACAACTGGAATAATTTAAAACTAATAATGCCCGAGGAGAGGAAATTGGGAGAGGAAGACGCCTCTTCCTCTCCCAATTTCCTCTCCTCGGGAATTATTAGGTTTAAATTCTTCCAGTTGTCTCCAAAAAGGGAAGAACTGGTTACTTTTTAGAAAGGTAGTAATCCTTAAGGTGAGTCTTAAACGACGGTAAAGAAGGCGAGTTTCGTATGTTTGCTGGGAGATCGTTCGACACAGAGAGAATAGGAATAGAAATCGCTATTATGACTCGGAATTTTTAGTAAACTGTCAGAGGCTGACCGAAGTACGAGACTGTGAGAACTTAGTGGTTCAAGAAGCTCGTGGAGATAGGATGGTGTTAATTGGGAGAGTACACGATATAGGAGAGCAAGTATATGAACATTTCTTCTTTGGCGTACTGGCAAAAAATTATTGTTGTTGATCCATTGGTTTATTAGGACCCAGTGTTTTTTTTAACTTTGAAATATTTTCATATAGAGAGTAAGTTTCAACAATCTGTAAAGATTTTAGAAAAATAAATTGAAATTGAAATTGAAACGTAGAGATCCGTAGTTAATTGATATTTATTACATCTGTAATAACACTAGCAGACCCGAAAGACGTTGTCCTTTGGAACGTTCGCTGGCCTGCTATTAGCAGGTTCCGAAAACGTTTTTCCGATATTCGAATTTACGATATACTATACCATGTGGCATAGTATATCGTAAATTCGATACGATATACTATGCCACGTAAATTCGTAAATTCGATATTGCCACATTGCCATGTGGCAATAAGCTCGCCTTTTTTGTATACTTTTTTAAGTGCAAATAAAGAGTTTATTATTATTATTATTATTACTATATACTAAGTGTCATTTGAGATTGATTTTGACATTGCAAAGTTTTCGTTTCTTTAGATTCCGATTCAGATTCATTTTATTGGTATAATGGTATACAAGTTGTCGTGTCTTGTGCAGATTACACTGGGCCCGAATTGTGGGACAGTTTAGACTGGGCCAGAAAATAATGTTACACACAAAAAATCGGTACAAGGTGTCAAGTCAGAACTATTAAGAATAAAATGTGCTCTCTCTCGACAAGACAAGATTAATTATTGAGATCAACTTGTACACGGCGTATAAAGCGATATATAACAATTACCGACGAGGATAAAAATGTCGGAGACAAAAACAAGGAATCTGGGAAGGATTTCGGTGGAAATCGGGAAAATCCGAAAACCATGGTGGTCACGACACGTGCTTGCACAGGCAGTCTCGCGGATTTCAAACCGGAAGAATACGACTGGTTTAGAAAGGCTAGAATAGTGTTTTGAAGCAAATCACGTTGAAAAGAGCTCCCCGGCCTAAGTCTACTAGATTTTTTAAGAGAATAGATATCGATTTTTTAAGTCAATTTATACAATTACAAAGACACCAAAGCATTTCCATCTTCCCTCGAGTAATATTCTTCCAGTGAGTAAAACGCCTTATCTGTGAGGTATTTCTTAAGGCGATTGCGCCTGATTGCGCCTGTCTAATGTGCTCGCTGAGGTTGTTGTAAACCGCTGGGCCGGCGATAAAAGCTAGCCTCTCCGACTTGGATAATGCATAACCTACCAAACGTAGCATGTTTCGGGATCTTGTTGGATAGTGGTGATACACACCATTCACTTTAATCGGCTACAATTCTGCGAACGTACAACGCTACTTCCATTATATAAATGGACGGCAGCGTCATGATGCAGAGATCTCTAAACAGAGGCTGTTCATTGTGCGATTTGTTGTTGCACAAAGTAAAATCAGGAAATGAGCACAATTTCTCTTTGTCCTGCGCCGTTCAAATAGGTGAAGTTCATAGCGCTCAGTTTCTTGTTTGTTTCTGCAAGTAAAAATATAAATAAAACATATTGAAATGAAACGTACAAAAATTAAAAAAGAAATGTTTAGACTGTACCTGTCGCTGTATTTCTTTGTTTGATGTTGCAGTGTTGTCCATTTTCACCTTCCCAAAATATTGATGGATATTTCAAAGCGTCCTGACAACGAGAAACAACTCCTGAGTGATAATTTGAATGTACCTAGGGTTAAGACGACTTTCGGACAGTGACACTACTCTTTCATAGCTACAAGAGTTTATAATAAATTAAGCAGTGACATAAAAACCAGCCCCAATTGTCATTTGTTTAAAAGCAAAATAAATAAATGGCTGATGCAAGAAAAGCGTTTATCTATCCATACCATGATCGATGTAGTAGAATGAGTTGAAGTTGACTTTACTTAAATTGTGTTTATAAGTATGTATGTGTGTATATGTGTATGCTAATGTATTTAGTATTTCTATTTCCTATATAATATTGTAATTTTTATTAAAATTTTATTATTATATATATTTATTATTATTATATATATTTTAATTATTATTATTATTATTGTGTTTGGTTGGTTCATCGACCCTCGTTTTAATTGTAAAAATATAAATTCCTTGCCCTGAACGGGTATATCCCAGTTGGGCAGCACTAGCCAGTGAATGAAAGAGGGAAGTTTTTGCCATTTGTTTTAATATTATAATTATTGTAAATGGTTAATTTGATAATTCCAATAAAATAAATAAATAAAAACGATGACAGTCGTGAGTTGTCTGCACCGTGTTATCTATGGGTTGGATCCGTATATTTCGACGTTCATATGCGTAGCCAACCATAACAACTCCAACTTCATTAACGATTGGTGCATTGTAGCGGCCCGCGTGCTCCCCAGATGGTTCAAATGACGACTAAAACCGGAATTAGTTTATGCAATAAGAAATTCCAATACGTTAGAGCGGAATATGAAATAAAATAAAATAATTGTAAATTTTCTAGCACTTATATAAATAGAATATAAAGCGGCATAATGTAAAACTGGAAAAAATAATTTCAAAATTAATTCAGATTATTTTATGTGCAGCAGGTACATAGTTTTGATATGGGAAAGATACGATCGTTCTTTCAAATCCCTCTCCAACGCATTGCTCTGTCTCATTGCCATGATTTTCTGATATTAGTTCACGAAGAAACGCAACCGAGCCTAAAGATGTTCTTTTTTTTATAAAGGACCGATTGATAATAAAACCCCATTATTTAACCACCGATAACACTAATAACTTTTAGATTTTAGTGCCATCTATGACGTTTGTATATAGGCTGATTACATAATTGAAATAATATGTTTAGAATGCCTATTAGTCTACTTGAACTTTAACATGCATAATTAATACATATTGAAACCTATATACTCTATAAAAAAATCGGTTGTGTCACCAAGACTTTCCCAGCAAGCAGTCAACCCCCCTCGCTTGCCAAACCCCCTACCCCTTCCCCCCCTAAAAATCCCCCTTTCCCCAATCCCTCTACCGATCCCCCTTCAACCCCCCTTCCTCAAACCTCTCCACCACCGATCCCCCTCCGACCCCCCTTCCACTTCCCCTCTTCGTCTACCCTTCCCCTGCACATCTTTCTAACCTTTCTCCCCCCCCAACCCCCTCTCTCTCTCTCTCTCCCCCATATCCCCTTTCCTCCTTTCTTACTCCGCCCCTCCTCCCGTCTTCCGCCCCCTAACCTCCCCTACCTACCCCCCTTTCAACTCCCTCTCAACCCTCCCCCCTTCAACCACCTCTATCTCCCCCAACTCCCCATTTTCAACATTCTTTCCTAATCCCCCCCCCACTACCCTTCTCTAATTCTCCTCACCCCTTTAACCCTCTTCCCTCTTAACCCCCTTCCCCAACCCCCTCCATGTCCTTCCAAAGCCCCCCTACCCAACCCTTCCCCAAACGCTACCTTCCGCAACGTAGCGTAAGTACGTACTGGGCCCACTACGTAATTACGTTAATGGGGTACATTAAAAACATATAAACAACTTCAGTTAAATTCACGTGTTTCTCGCTATTTCACACGTGTACGAGCACAATAAATCAATACACCATTTAAATTATATGACGGGCATTTGCTCCATCGAAAGAGCTGTTCGTATCCCCAGGAGTACCTAATTTGCAGCCCGTGGTTTTCAAGCGGAGTGACGTGACACACTGGTGTGCCGCGAGTATCCTCCTGGTGTCAGTCAGTTTTGAATTACTCTTTATCAGGTAAAGAAACACAACTTTTACATTCACCTTGTACGTAATTCTTCTGATCTAACAGGATAACTTCACCTAAACTCATTCGCCGAAGGAAAGGATAAGCTATGCAAAGTTAAATATGAGCAATATTCAGAGACGGTGACGGGTGGTGATTAATTCGTCACGTATTCGGTCGTAGAATTTGCGCTGTGAAGCGGGGTATACTCGAGGATGCTGCAGCCTCTTAATCCAATACGGATGAGAGCGGGCTGTGCGTTGAATACAACTATAGCGAGAGCCAACAACAGAATTGTTAAAAAATATATATTAATATTTATGTATCGGAAATCATAATAATAAGTATATATTTAGAATAATTATACAGGCTAGATCAAAAGTCTGGTAACATTTCAAATGGTTATAAAAAATATTAAAGTAGACATAAAAACTATTGTTTATTTATTATAAAAGTACGGTAATCAGCGTTTTTTTTTTAAAATAACGTCATTCAAATGTGATCTTTCATTTTTTTGACACTCCGGTAACCTAGAGTGGAAATTTTCCATGACCGCCCGGCAAATGTTTGGAGAAATTATTTTAATTTCATTGCGAATATTTCCTTATAATAGATATTTTGTTGCTATGGTAACCCCAAAGGAATAAGTCCATTAGTGACAAATCCGGGCTGCTGGGTGGCTAGTTAATGTCACCTCTATTGGATATGACTTTTTGACCAAAAATTTCGCGAACTGCTGCTATGGAGTCGTTAGAGGGGTGATATGTTGCTCCATCTTGTTGAAACTATGACCGTTGATTAAAACCAGAGTAGTCCTGTAACACTATACCACTTGTAAAAAACTAGACCGCTTTCGAGTTTAGAGGCCAGGTTGTTCTCGAATAGATCGTACGCGCTCTATGTTTACGGGTTCTCTAGACGTCCTAGGTTGGCCGGTTAATGTTGAACCCGTCTTCTCGAACTTCAGAAACCAATTTTTAATTGCTCGTGTCGATGGAGCTTGATTTCTGTTCCGTATATTATAGTGAGAAGAAAATTTTCGTTGTGCTTCAGTCGCGGAATCGTTGTTGCGATAATACACGCGTACGCAAAACGCGCGTTGTGCTTCTTTTAACGGCGCCATGCTACTAAATTCCTAAAATACTAATGCCTCGATCTGCCCTGCCCCCCGCAATTTGAAGAAGCGATCGATTCAAATGTTACCGGACTTTTGGTCCAACCTGTATTATACTCTGTTTAATGAAAGATATGGAAATCAAAGTACATACTGGGCTAGATTGCATTTTTTCCTGAACTAAATTCAAAAATTAGGTCATGTGAACAAGACAATGCAATACGTTAGAACGCAAAGCAGCTAAATATGACACCGCACGAAATGTGTTCAAATTTATTCGGACGTATATAAGTTGGACAGGTAGTTTTGGCGCACTGAAACAACGATCGATTGTTTCATATTCCACTCTAACGTATTGCTCTGTCTCGTTCGATTGAACTAACTTCCAATTTAAGTTCATTAAGAAACGCAATCAGACCCACTGTTTAAAAATTATACAAGCTTGGTGATGATAAAATCTTATCATCACCAATCCTCTAATAATTAATTTAACTCTCTTTATCACCTCCATTTACAGTACCTTTTTAGGTACATACTGATCGACCGTATTTATTATAGTACATCTTTTCTTTCATTTTCTTCGTCATATCTTCTCTTTTCACATCCGTCGCTATAATAAACTCCGATGATATGGTATGGTGTAAAACCTCAATAAATGACGACCAATTGTGAGTGATGGCCACATTGTCCATAATAGAAACTTGATTACCTTAGAAAATGATTACCGCCAATTTGTGTAAATGGAAATATTGTCAAATATACTAAACATGTCATTAATATTGGAATTCTAATGGATTATCATCTTTCTTGGCAAGGTCGTGTAAACCAAGCAAGTTAAAGTTTTCCACGGTTTTCATGGTCTCCGCCGATTCGGTTATAACTCCCCATATCGGTTAAACAAATGTTTTAGGCCACACCGTAATCACAAATACTTTGGTGGTTTTCGTTATACAGATGCCAATGAGTTTATTTTGAAACGTCTAAAAAATATCTGCCAGAAGCATATCTTCAACTTACGAAAGTTCGATCACGTTAGCTGCTTTCACAATCGAAGAAATTTGCGTACATTGACGCTAAACTACAACATCATAATTAATGTTCGCTCTACTGCCTCAGGGAGAAATTCCAAACTTAGAGGCCACGGTCTTCTACTTCCATTACGTCACTTTCTGTTTACACGTACTTTATGGTCTATTTTGTTCTTTTTTGGCATAAGTTCATACCGCTCTGGCAGACATATACCTTTGTTGTTCACTTTCAAAACCTTGTTGAAGAAACATTTGCTTTACGAAAATCAGTAACAAAAGCCCCACCTTATTTTATTATTTATACTGGGCAACAATAGTAAAAATTGCATACTCTATTTTTTAAACATAATTATTTACCTTATTGAAATATTTGTCGTTTTGTAGGGTTAGCCAAAAGCACTTCTTAGTAATATAATTGCGTTTCAATTGGGGGAAAGTTTGAAACCTGATCATTCGCGAGAAATAGAATCGTTCTATTGGAGTAAAATTGGATTATAAAACTGCAACCAATGGTTCATGCCACTTTCCAGTATGTGCTTGCAGATTGTCGACTTTACTCGCTGGACGTTTTCCACCATCTTAATGTGTTCCATTACTCGAGTCATAATGGGGCGTTTCTTCTGTTCGACATAAGACTGCCCGCAGCTGTTCTCAACAGTAGGTTTATGACTACCTAATTTTATTTTGTTACTTATCAGCACTTAGAAATTGTTGTTATAGCGTATCTGTTGTTGGTTCTTGGCTACAGACTTCTATATTTGGAGGCGCAGGGCACGGCGTCGCTTCGCGACGTTTGCTTTGGCTGGGGCTCCGTGTCTTGATAATGCAGGCGCTCACCACTCCGCCCATCCCGCACCGCATAGTGGGCCAGATTACAAATCTTATCGTTTTGTAATAACTGTCGTCACGATTTCATGTGAAATCAAATTAAATCAACTTTATTTATCGATATAAGTCTTCAAAACCTAGTTGTTTAGACATTAGTACACAATACTTTGGATACAATGTATCAAAATAATTCGAATATAATATCTGAAAAGCAATACCAGGGATCATGGAATCGATGTAATGTTTTAGTATATAGCCTCTTAAAATTAAAATATTTCTAAAAATCGATATTGAAGATTGCTGAAGATTCTGACCATATAAAGAATATATTATAAAATTATCGTAAGTTAGTACGTAAGTAAGTCGTACACATTTGATAGGTACATTTTAGGTGCTATTAAGTTTACCAATAAGGTGTAAATTATTTAATTTTAATATATTTAAATATATTTTCACTTTTTATAAAACTTAAAAACAAATTATTAAAAAAATATATTTAATCACAACTCTAGAGATTATTATAGTAAATTTCTATTACTATATATTATTTGTATTTTATTTTAAAAATTTTGTAAATTTGTATTGGCAGTCACACAGATCCAAAGCCACACAGGAACATAGACAGACTTTTACCTGAAGTGTCTAAAGTGTCACAATATTAAAAAAAATGCTGTACGCACTTATTATAATAGAAATGTAACAAAAAAGAGCCTTGACGACTTTCAGGCAGCCTTGATTAAAAATAATTTCGTCGTATCTACAGACAACTCACACCGAGCATACCATGACTTTTTAAAATGGTATCTGTCAGCGCTCGATAGCTCAATTCCTATGAGGCAGTCAACTCGAAAGCAATCAAAAAGTTTTAACGATTGGGCAACACCGGGAATTAAGATATCCAGAGCGCGGATGTTTCATTTAAATGAAATTCAAAAAGAAACAAATGACAGCTTTGTCCTTGATTATATTAAATTCTATAAAAAAACATACAAAAAAATTGTTTGGGTTGCCAAGCAAAAATACTTAAAAAATAGTATTGATAATTCTAATAACAAAATTAGGGCAGCCTGGAATATCATCAAGAAAGAATGTGGCCGCAGTATGCCAGTAAATAACGGATTGCATCTCACAGTAGATGGTGAGCATATAGACGATGCGGGAACAGTCGCAGAACACTTTAATGATTATTTTGTTAATGTACCTAGAAATTTAAGTAATTTAAATACAGCACACTGCACAGCTTCAAGCTTACTTTATAGCTACTGCAATAGAAACCCAGTATCATTAGGGTTTTCTCCTACCACTTCCGAGGAAATAGTCAAAGTTGCCAAAGATATAAAATGTAAAAATTCAACTGATCTGTGGAATATCTCCACAAAAATCCTTAAGAGTTCTGTCACTAGCATCGCAGACGAATTGTCGGTTATTTTTAATCATTGTTTGGAATATGGATTCTTTCCCACGGAATTGAAACTGGCAAAAGTGATACCCATTTACAAAAAGGGATGTTGTGACAACATGACTAATTATCGCCCTATATCGCTTTTGCCAGTTTTTAGCAAGATTCTTGAAAAAATTATTCTCACGAGATTGACCAATTTCTTTTCAGAAAATAATATTCTCAGCATTAACCCCTAGAATGACCTAAGACACTATAGTGTCTCAACTTCAGTTTACCGTAAAATGCCCTAAGACACTATAGTGTCACGCTCGACGAGCTTACGCAGAACTGTGATATTTTTACTGTAGAGCACTGTCTCACTCATAAATCAATACGAATGACAACGACAGAAGATTTTCTATCGGATACGACAATAATACTCGCACGCCACCTACAAAAATAATTTAATATCGCCATTTTGCTTCTCGCCTTGCTGTGTGGTGTGGTGTGAGGCGATAGTGAAAGTTTGAATCGACCAAAACTGTTTTGAATCGCCGATTTTCGCAAGAAAAAGTAAGTAGACGTGTTCATAACATTGTTTTTAGTCAGAAATAGTGGTTTTACGAACAATTACTAGTGCATCACGCCGAAAATCGTACATATATTGCGACGGCGCAACGAATGCTCTCGATTTTGGTCGTCTTCAAAACCGTTTTTCTACCTTGAAACTCTATAAATACGGTGAAATATCAGTAGAAATCACTATAAAATTAGTCCTGCTATATGTTTCGGTAGAAATATTGACAGATTTATACATATTTAGCGCCATCGGTGCATTCCAATACATCGATGTATTTCGCAATGGAAAGTTTTTTGAAGATTTGTCGGTTGAGTGACGTCACCCATCGGCCGAGTCTAGAGATGCGATTCCGATATTTTGAAATAATCGTACGCGAATATGCGATTGTATTGATTGCAAATATTATTGATAGAGCATATTATTTTTATTGCAAATATCGATGTTAGTAACTTACATCAGACATTATATGTATATATTATATTATTTATTTATATTATACATATATAATTTTTTCATTTTTATTTGCAAATTTGCTTTAGCAACAGTTTCTTGGTAACAACCGATTGGTTCTCGCCGCACGGTGCGCATTTATTTATTTATTTAATTAATTATTAATTTATTTATTTGCAAAACACTTTATTTGCAGAATCAGAAAATAAAATAAAAATGATTACACACATGTTTATATTTATTTTTATATATATATATATATATATTGTGTATAAAATTGATTTAACCTATATATATATATATATATATATTGTGTATAAAATTGATTTAACCGGTTCTTTGTCCAACAGATCCCGCAAAATTACTCTATTTTCTTCCACCTTTTCAGCCAGTTTACCGTTTCTAATTAATATTTCGAATTCGAGCTCCGCTTTACGCAATAATTTATATTTGATAGCCATATTGATTTAGCTGTTGTTCAATATTAGAAGATGATAAATCCTACTTCGCCCGACTGAAAAGAAATAGCCTGAACAATGAGTGACACCGGCTTGCGACAGATCTGAAAGGAAAAAATTAGGAATGTGCTCCCCCGTGCTATTAATTTTAAGATTTTAATAAAAAGTTTGAATTTGTTGAAGTTTTATTGTAGAATTTACTTAGTATTTTAGCGTAGTATGCTTAGTAGTTTTTTTAGCAGCTATTAGTAATAACTAGATGTAGCATTAAGTAGTATAATTTTGGTGTTTAAGTAGTATTAGGGTAGTATTTTAATAGAAATTTGAATTTTTAATTTTTTATGGTTTTTTAATTTAGATTTACGATTTAGTATAATCCAATACTTAGATAATTATGCTGGGCGCCAATTGTGAGTATTTAAGTGTAGAACAGCGGCTTATTGCCGATAATATCATTCAGCAATATCAGGATATTTCTAGTGAGAAGATTGGGTTAGGAAAGACATCTCTGATTGAACATGTGATAGATACCGGAGACGCGTTGCCAATTAAACAACGATATTACCGGCTTTCACCATCGAAATTGGAAGCATTAAATAACGAAGTGGATAGGATGCTGAGTTTAGGCGTCATTGAGCCAGCAATAAGCCCCTGGAATAATCCCGTGCTAATGGTTCCGAAATCTGATGGATCTTATCGTTTCTGTCTTGACTCGCGAAAATTAAACGCGGTAACAAAAAAATATGCGTACGGTCTGCCATATATCACAGATATATTGGACAGCCTGGGAGATTCCAGGTACCTCAGCTCAATCGACCTTAGTTCTGCATTTTGGCAAATCCCAATTTCACCAGAATCAAGGCCAAAGACAGCGTTCACAGTACCATTCCGGAACTCGTTTCAATTTTCTAAAACCGCGTTCGGGGTTTCCAACGGCAGCGGGATTCTTCAATCCCTCATGGACTCGCTGTTTGGTTCCGGATTTGAGAGACGCGTGTTCGTATATTTAGACGACATCATCATTACAGGAACCTCATTTGACGAACATGCATCGCTGTTAACTCGAGTGCTAGAACGGTTAAAGTACGCTAATCTATCAATAAATTATGAAAAATGTAAATTCTTTAGGTCAGAACTCAATTATCTCGGCCATGTCGTTGATCGTTTTGGATTGAGAGTCAATCCAGACAAAGTTGCCGCAATTACTGCGTTTCCGACTCCAAAATCTAAAAAGGAGTTGCGTAGATTTCTCGGAATGGCCAGCTGGTATAGGCGATTCATTGAGGGATTCGCCACAACAGCTGCCCCGTTAAATCAATTGACGTCCACAAAACCAGGTTCACCGAAATTTTCCTGGAATCCCGTAGCTGAAGCCGCTTTTAATAAATTAAAAGCAGCAATATCATCAGCACCGGTCCTGGCGTGTCCTAACTACGACCTGCCATTCAGAGTATACGCGGACGCCTCGGCTTACGGGACAGGCGCTGTTTTGACGCAGGGCAACGGCGAAGAGGAAAGGCCGGTGGCATTTTCAAGTCGGACCCTAACAGCGGCTGAGAGACATTACTCAGCGGTGGAACGAGAGGCCCTCGCAGTTTTACACGCCGTTGAACAGTGGAGGTGCTATTTAGAAGGCACAGCGTTATTTGAAATTCATACAGACAGCGCAGCCTTAAAATGGTTTCTTTCGATCGATTCGCCTACAGGTCGGTTGGCTCGATGGGGGGTTCGTCTCTCTCCGTACAATTTCCGTATAGTCCATCGGAAAGGGAGTGAGCAGAAGGTCCCAGACGCGTTATCTCGAGCTCCACTCGTAGCAAGTGTCAGCGTTTCTGAAACAGAGGATACCTGGTTCAAGAAGCAATACCTAGGTGTGGCAAATAATCCGATCGCTCATCCTAATTGGACGATTAAAAATGGCAAACTTTACCGATATAGTAAAGCAGACGGGGAAGTTGATCCAGAATTTCAGTGGAAGGAGGTCGTCATGTTAGAAGATCAAACCCGGTTGTTTAAAGAGTACCATGATAATCCAACTGCCGGTCATCTCGGGGTCTACAAAACATATAACCGATTGAGGCAACATTACTATTGGCCAGGGTTGTATCAAACGGTCGTCAAATATGTAGCAAATTGCAATACCTGCATGGCCACTAAACATGTAACAACAAGTCCATTGGGCACTATGAACTCACCCAAAAAGTGTAGTCGCCCGTTCGAATATATTGCCTTGGATATTCATGGCCCCATGGTGTCATCAAGCAAAGGAAACCGTTATATTTTGCTAATAACATGTTGTTTTAGCAAGTATACCATTATAATTCCATTGAAAGAGGCATCGTCGAGCAAAATGATTCCTTTAATTAAAGAGAAGGTGTTTTTAATTCACGGTGTCCCCAGGGTAATCCTAACCGATAACGGTAAACCATTCATTTCTAAAGAAATGAAGAAATTTTTTGAGGAGCATAAAATTCCCCAAATATTTAACACCCCATTTTATACCCCTCAGGTCAACCCCGTAGAAAGATATAATCGTACTCTAAGTACCATGCTATGCGCTTACGTGGGTAGATATCATAAATCCTGGGACATACATTTACCTGAGTTCCAGTATGCGTTGAATTCTGCCAAATCCGAAACTAGTCGTTTCAGTCCCAACTTTTTAGTTTTCGGTCGGGAACTGGTAACATCCGGCGAGGTTTATTCCGCAATGACGGCAGCGGAAACGCAAGCTGTCCTCATGTCACCGGAAGAAGACGATCGAATTGACAGATTGGGTCAGCTGGAAAAGATTTTTCAAATGGTTAAGGCCAATTTGCAGAAGCAACATGAGAGGAATAAGCACTCGTACAATAAGGGTCGCCGTACTCCGGTTCTGCAAAAGGGCGATGTTATTTGGAAAAAGACGCGTTTCCTGTCTAATAAAGGGAATAATTTCTCGGCTAAACTCGCCCCAAACTTCGAAGAGTTCCGCGTAAAGGAAAAGTTATCCGACAACGTCTATATATTGGAGACGTTGGCGGGGAAAGAAGTGGCAGGTACACATCATGCCAAAGATTTTAAAATCCCTGGAAATCTAACTCTGGATCCCCAAAAGTCTCCAGGTATTCAGATTCAGGATCCCGATCCATCGCAGTAATCATTTAAAATCAAATAAAAAAATAAAAAAATAATAACCTTAAAATAGACTGTCAACTGTCATCTAATATGTTCATAATTCATTAAAATATTAAATAAAATTGGGTTTACCTTGTCATTCGGTGGTTGTTCAGCGACTTGTATAGTGAGCGTTTTGTTTTGATTATTTTATACGTCATAGTGTTGTTTTCCGAATGTAATCCATGTTGCAATTTCTGTTGTGATGTTATTCATCATATCCACAAACATTATATGGTGGTTGTTATTAGGTTGGTGTTGTTAGACTGGAACATTATCGAATATGGGTCCAGTGCACACAACAGGTTGCCGCAGTTTCAGTGGAACCAATGCGACAATGCGTTCGTTCTGAAAAGTAAAGTTTTATTTAAGTAGCAGTGCAGCAAAGCGTTCTAGGCAGGAAAGTGAGGCTTCGATGAGGTGTCAACGATATTGGTGTGACACAGTAGCACACGTTATTTAGGGTTTCAGTGTCGAATGAAAGGATCGATATGCCTATTGGATTGGCTACCGTATTATAGATGGTGATGAATGCAGAGATTTATGATTGAAAGAATGTAAGAGCTTGTATGAAAGATTAATTACCGAGCTGTTCAACGTTCTTCTTGGGCTAATCCTTAAAAGTAGGTTCCTTGAATCGAATAAGGGCTTATCCTTGAATAGAATAAGGAAGGATTGGATCCCGGGTCGGACGCGTGAGGGGCGCATCGTTGACCCAGAGTCAGGTGAGTTCACAGGTTATAATCAGCGCGTGTTTAAAGCTGTCAAACTTGGGAAGCGTGTAGGAATGTTGAATGTTATGGTACTTACGTGAATTAGGCGAAAATTCCGCTGCTTCCGTGAATTTTCGGTTCGAGGCGGGGGGATTGTGACACGATTGCTGTTTTCCCCGATAAATTCGCATTGCACTTTAAGTAAACAACAATACACACACGCATAAGATGCATGCAGCGCCATCTTGATGCAATTCACAAGCTTTGCAAGCTAGGACTGTCATATACGACATACGACTATCGTAGTATCTACAAGCGTACATTTGACACCGAATCCATTGTCGGCTAGTCGATTGCCACAAGTAAATCTTGTATTCAGTTATGAAAATGGATTTTAGGAAAAAGAATAATTTTAATTAAGTCGGTAAAAATAAAGAAAGATCAAATTATAAACCAGGATGCTAGGAAAATTAATACAATAATTTATTTGGGTATTATACAATTTTTAATACACAAAATCATGATTAACATTGGTAATTAAATTCCGTACGTAAAAACGCGGACACTTAGCCACATTAAATCAGATCCGCTCAACTAGAAATTAAATCTAGTATTTTATAAAAATACTGTAACAATTATTCAAATTAATAAAATAAATGTAAATTAAGCACCGGAAGCCTAAACGAGTCGAGTAAGAATCCATCATTAGACGGCCATGTTTCCGCCCTTTCTTTTTCGAATTCGCAATTCAGCTGGTGCGGTCGATATTAATTGAGAATCCCGTGGTGCACGTAATCAGATAAATTAACCCGGTGAGTTTTGAAGCGGTTGTTCAATATTTAGATACAAGATGAATCCTTATCCGTTCGGTTGGGAAGGGATGGATTGAAGAGTGAGCCGACTCCCTAGGATTGGGCAAACTGACTCCTCATTTTCCTTCTCTCCCACTTATTGCTCCTGTGTAATTACAGGGATTCTCCTATCGGATTAATCTTCTCCGTTGGACCATTCTCGCGCCGATCGACCTACCGAATCGCAAGACGGTCGACCGCGGCCAGCGTCATCATCGCACGTACGAGAGTGCCGCCCGTCGCATGTACATCAGCCGCCGTTTCCCGTGGGAAAGCACGGCGTAGATCGGGAAGAGGAAGAACGGGGATCGGCCAGCCGAAAAGAAACGCGACTCCGTCGAAGATCGTCACATCCTACATTCCCGTGTCCCCACGTGCTACAATCCAATAATTGTTTTAAAAATCCAATACTTTGTAAGCCGACCCTGGATAAGGTTCGCACGTCTTTTGCTCTACTTTCAATGATTCTAGTTTCCACTTTCTTTATATTCTCGTAATGGGGACTAAGATCCCAATAAATCGAATTCTAATAAAAACAAGTGACTTTTACTAAGGTGATTCTAGTTTCTACAGGTTACTATAGATTCTATAGGTCACCAAAGGTATCCCCCAACTATCTATGTCACAATATATATATATATATATATATATATATATATATATATATATATATATATATATATATATATATATATATAATATGTATATATATATATATATATATATATATATATATATATATATATATATATATATATATATATATATATATATATATATATATATATATATATATATATATATATATATATATATATATATATATATATATATATATATATATATATATATATATATATATATATATATATATATATATATATATATATATATATATATATATATATATATATATATATATATATATATATATATATATATATATATATATACCTATATATATTTCAAATTTGCTTTAGGGAACAGTTTTAACAGTGTATTGGTAACAACCTATTGGTTCATGGTGCGCATTTATTTATTTATTTATTTATTTGTAAATGAATATTTCCGTTTTTTTCAGCATGGATTTCGACTTCGAGGCCGGGGGAGACGATGTCGTAATCCTCCTGGTCGAGGAGCCCGAGCCCGAGCAGCCCGAGCCCGAGCCCCAGACGCCCTGGCAGCCAGTCGCAGGCCCCAGTTACCGTGAGGTATACAATTATTAGAACACATATCGCAAAACAATGTTACAGATTTTATTGTAATTGAATTATTGTAACTTTTAGCGATCACCGTTGCGCCGCACCGCCCGCAGCCTTTCCTCTTCGCCCCCATCCTCGCCGTTCCAGCCGCAGTCGCGGATGATCGACGATCGACGGTAAAACTAATTTATTTTAGTTAGACTTTCGCTTCAACTGCCAGTAATAATTTTATAAATAAGAATATTGTTTTTTTCTCAGATCGTCGGACCCGGATTGGTACGACGAGGACGAGGGGCAAGACGCAAGACTAGCAGCAGCTGCCGGGCGCGGAGCGCGGATCGTGACACGGAGGGAGGCTGGGGCTGTTAGGAGCAGAAGGACTGCTGGTGGTGGCAGGGGTGGCAGGGGTACAGCGGCAGCGGCACGCGGCGCACGCGGAGCACCACGAAGGGGAGGGATTGGCAGAGGTCGACACGCTGCCACTTCTGCTGTGATTGGTGAGCATGTGTGGTGTCCAAGAGATCAGATTGTTGAAGTATGTAAGACAGATCAAGACGTTCCCGCCTTTTCATTATTTCCATTCAATTCAATGATTTCAATGACAGTTCATAAAAACTGTATTTACATTTTTTCGTTTATCTATGTCATGGTCGTTCACGACATTTTTTGGTTTCTTTTTATAATCTGTATGGCTATTCTTTGTATGTACCTATGTATGTCTATGCTGACGTCGCTGCTGCCATTGCTCGCCCCTCCGAGCAAAACATCGAGTACCTCTTGCCACCACCAAAACATGTTATTACAAAACTATTGTCTGATTTTTTTTGAATTTTGTACCTTTTGAAAGTAAATTTTACATTTTTTATTGTTTACTGATTGCTAATTTTGTTATTATCTTGTAAAAAACATTTTCTTTCAAAATATATTATATGTATAACTGAAAATACCATATTATAATATGAAAAACATTGTTTTGTATAATTTCAACTATTTCGTTCTGTACACTATGATTTCTACATGTACTATATGTAATTTGTACCGTGATGTACGATGAAAAATATTTTTGAATTATAATTTTATGATTATTTATTGTATTATTTACATACAAAAATGTTGTCTACCTTAGGACAGGTCACAAGCCTCTAATTAGGTGACACTGTCATTTTTCTATGTCAAAAATGTTTGTCGTAAAATCATTAAAAAAATATGTTTGTTTTATGTATATTTTTTTTTTAAAAAACATTTTATTTTTCAATATGTACAACATATAAACTGAAAATAACATTTCCTAATCCCTAATATCCATTTTTCACAATAATCACATCGTGCGATTGTTCGTTGTATGGTGCGATAAAACGCGGACGTTGAAAGTGAACGTTTACATACCTATGTTCAATCATTGACGTCATCGGCTAGTATGGAATTTATCGGCATATTCAATCGCTCGTAGATTTATATTATTATATGAAAAGCAATTCTGTTGAGACTTGTTCGTAACAATAGACAATATAACATATACAAATCTCTCAATATATTTCAAAACCTTGTAATCATTTCGTTTTTATAAGACGTCAAAAATAGCACTGATTTATATAGGTTTTTTTTCAAATATTATTTTTTTTCTACATAATTGAAATAAAGAATAGGTTCTATAGTAATTTTTTACGAAGAGTGATAGATTGGTTATCCTATTATGTAAGAATTTCATACAAAATTCTGTCGGAAGTACTCGTAAAAAAAACATAAAAAAATATTTTTTTTTCAAAAACCATACAAATTTATGTAAGTTTATATTAGAGAATATATATTTTTTTTTGTATGGTAGTCGATAAAACGACATACAAGCTTTCATAACACATCTAATGTAGATCACAAGATTACTTCAGATTTTTAATTAGGGTTCCGTACTTTTGAAATAAACATTGTTTAGTTTGAAAAAGCGTCATTTTTTCAATTTTTCAATTTCTCTAATTATTATCATAATTATGTCATTGTTTCATAACATTATGTTTCATGTTTTATATTGCAAATTTCAATGTGATTACGCTACTGTCATTGGATTTATGATAGGCCTAGTAGTTTAGGATTTACGACTGTTTTCCTGGAATGTCGGATTTTCGCCGCTGTCGACGCCGCGCCGCGTGTTCGACTTCGGATGAATTCGTATACGAGCGCGGATCACTTGAGGGGTTAAGCAATTTGGTTTCCAAAAAAATCTTTCAACCCAAGATGCCATTGCTAATCTCATAAAGAAAACACTACTAAGCCTTGACAATAGCAAAAAAACAGTTGGCATTTTCTGTGATCTCTCTAAGGCTTTTGATTGTGTAGAACATTCAGTTCTACTAGAGAAACTAGAACACTACGGGATTAGGAATAGGGAACTAGCGCTCATACAGTCCTACTTACAAGGTCGTACCCAGATTACGCAAGTGGGAAGTAGCAAAAGTACCCCACAAAGTATCTCCAAAGGTGTCCCTCAAGGCTCTATACTTGGCCCCTTTCTTTTTCTTGTTTATATAAACGACATCCCTGATTGCATTAGGTCAGTGGATGATGAGATTATCCTATTCGCCGATGACACATCCCTTCTTTTTAGCGATAAAAATAGAGACGAGCTTGAAATAAGGATTAATGAAACGATAAATAGACTTGCTGTCTGGCTCCAAGTTAATAAACTCTCGTTGAATGTTTCAAAATCTAAAACAGTGTGTTTTTCTTTACGGCCGTCCGACTCTAATAATATAGCCTTATTCTTTGGAACAGACGAATTGGAAAATTTCTCTTCTACTAAATTTCTAGGTTTGCAGATCGACCAAAAATTGCAATGGTCCGATCACTTAGAAGAGCTTAGTAAAAAGCTGTGTAGGGCTGTTTACGCAATAAAAAAGATTAGAAATTTATGCGGCTTTGAGGCTGCTAAATCTGTATATTTTGCTTATTTTCATTCTTTGATGACATATGGTCTAATGTTTTGGGGAATGGCAGCAAATTCGAAGAGGATTCTTATCCTTCAGAAAAGGGCTTTACGCAGTCTTTACAGAGCTTCTCCAAGAACTTCGTGTAAGCCGTTTTTCATCAAGTCGGGAATCATGACGATGTACTCGTGCTATATCCAACAAAATATTATGTTCGCTCGTAAGCACATATCGGATGTCCCGGCGAATAGCGATTTCCATCAACACAATACAAGAAATAAATTTGATCTACATCTAAATCGGCACAGGCTTAGTAAAGTGCGCAACAGTTTCCTTCATCAAAGCCTGTGTTATTATAACAAGGTCCCAACACATATCAGAAGTCTTGGAGAAAACCAATTTAAAAAAGTCTTATTTAATGGCCTAGTCAAGAATCCTGTATATGACTTAAGAGATTTGGATAATGCTGATTTCTTATTCCAGAGCATCCTAATGTAAAATAACGGATAATTCATGATAATCAACTTTGCCAAAGAACGTAATTTTTATTTTTATTTTTATCGACGACGGCTGTATTGCTAGATTTGACAATTAACTTAAATTTAGATATTTTTAATATACCCTCATCTATTTTCTTGACCATCATATTATTGCCTTGATAATTATGACTACAGACATTGAGCTCTTTTTCTGATCAGCAATTCTGATTATTAGATTATTTTCTATTTATCAATGGTTTTCAAACCAATTATAATTTACTAAAATTAATTTATATTGCCACAACTATATAATGATAGTTAATATTCCTTAATTAATTACATTATTTAAAATTTTAGAGACAAAGACGCATCCAAGTGTAGGAAAGCCTACCTACTGGAGCAGAAATAAATTGAAATTGAAATTGAAATTGAAAACGGTCTTAATCGTCTCAGGGAGGCTAAAAACCCTTGGAGTAAATGGGTATTTTCATGGATGCATCTGTCTCTTTTGCAGGATTTTCGGCGACATCGACCTTAAAGTACTATAACTACGAAACTACTAAACCAATCATAAAAAGAACAACTGCACAATGATTGCATTGAAATTTCGAATATAGAATATTGAAATATCATTTTGTAAAACAATTAGATAATTATGAATAAATATGAGAACGTCAAAGAAGTGAAAAAAACGCGGAACCAGATCTGGTCGTATCATACTCAACGGATAATTGTTTCACAACCAGATTTGGTCGTATCATACTCAACGGGTTAATTAAATCGTTATCCTGGAAATATTAAAGTACCTACCCTGTTTCAGTAAATGCTATAACATTAAATACAGCTATAAAATGAAGCTAAATCGGAGAAATACAATAGAAATATGTAAAATTATTTATTTTTCAATATCGGTTAAAATGAATTTACGCTTTAATAATATTTGATTTTGAGCCAGTGCTTGCATCAATACTGGTAGTGGCGTGTATTTGATATTTTGAGGAATAGACTAAAACTGAGGTCCGTGTGTAAATAGTTCAGTCCTTGCGGAATTATTAAAATACTTACTTTTTTCCCGAAAATAAAGCTAGAAGAAAATTAAAATAGGTTTAAAATATCCGAGAAGTACAATAAAACGATGATAAAATATTTAGTTTCCATTATCGGTTATAATAACATTTACGCTGTAATAATACTTGTTTATGAGCTATTGCTTTAAAGAGTGCTTGAAT
Source organism: Micropterix aruncella (assembly GCA_944548615.1). NCBI lineage: Eukaryota > Metazoa > Arthropoda > Insecta > Lepidoptera > Micropterigidae > Micropterix > Micropterix aruncella. The sequence continues at coordinate 35,539,008 of OX155953.1, read as the reverse complement.
ACTTGGCGTTGCCATAGATTTGATATTGTGCGAAATAGAGATGCTTATTTATATTTTCTCTCTTCACTGAGGGACAGTCTATGAGGTGCGTATTCCTCATAGCCGGTGAATGTATTTCTCTTTGTAAAAAGTAGATATATTCATATTGAAACCGAGCATCCTGAACATCACGTACTCATTTCCGACCTTTCATACACGACCGATTGATATGTTGGATTGTAAATATTTTTTCTCTGTTCTGAATACTGTAATAATAATAAAACGCTTTATTTGATTAACCGAAAAGATGAGCTAATTGCCTAAAATTAATATCTTACAGCTAACCTTAACCTAATGGTGCGATATGTTATGCGGTAAAAATAAGTCAAAACTAATACATTTAATGTATAAAGTCAAGTCGTATATTTAAATCCAGCAGAAAAAATACAATAAATTTAGGAAGAAAACAATAAAACTATAATGACGCAGAGGACGCAAGGGGGAGGAAAAATAGGGAAAATTATATGTGCGTGGGTTGAAGTATTCTTTAAGCCTGCGTTTGAAGTAAAACAAACTCGGTGCTATCCTTATACGTGTGTGTAAAGCATTTCAGAGACGGGATCCACGTACAAAGAAAGAGTGCGAGAAGAAATCACTACTGTGTCCAGGTATCGAGATCAGTTGGTTGTCGTCAGATCTCAGAAGGCGCCCGTGAGAGGATAGAGGTTTGAACCTACCTATAAGATAGTTCGGAACGGCCCCCTTTAAGATTCCGAAGATTAAACCTGGGACTCTCGTATCTCTCCTGTCAGGTCATCAGCCAGAGAAATCTCTTTTTGTACTCCGTATTATGGTCATACTTTCTTAAATCATAAATGAACAAATAAATACATTTGTACTAATTTGTAACACTCTATATAACATGTCTTTTTAACATAGGGTCCATGGACCCCTGAGGGGTCTGTTAAATTAGTGCTGGGTGGTCCATTCTAGCTCGTCATCGCTAAACTGTCATTTTGTAAAACGAGAGTGGATGCAGTAATACTGCAAACTTTTCTACGTTGGAAGAAATGCTGTCGCATAGCGAAGGCCAAACTGAAAGAAAATTGTCAAAAATCTTTAGTACGAAAATAAGTATTAAAACATCCTAAGAATACTTTTTCCCAGAAAAACTTAATCAGTTACATAGATGCGGAGTCCGTTTATGATTGATATCAATTAATTCTTTGACGAAGGTCTTATTAAAGATGATTTAATTTACATGAGATCCGAAGGAGTATTGCGAGCTAAATTTAATGCAAAAGATTTTAGCGATTTTTGGTTTAGTTTAGGATAAGCTTACCCTCTCCTTGGTAAAAGTGCAAAGTCCGTATTAATTCCGTTTGCAACTACTTATCTATGTGAGTCAGGGTTCTCAGTAAGAGTGTGAATTAAAACTAAAATTCGTAATAAGGGAAATATAATATGCGCCTCGCGTTGTCTAAGGCAATTTATCAAACAGAAGCAGCATTAACCGTTTCACTAACAACGGTCGCTACGCTTACTTTTTCTATGGTAGTAATTGAAAAGTTTTTTTTCAAATGCTTTCTATTTTTCTCTACCGTTAAGTTTATTAGGGGTCCGTTGGATTTTAGAAATTTTGCAAGGGGTCCGTGATTACAAAAAGATTGAAGATCCTGCAATATATGTATGTATATATTAATAAATGATTTCATTATTACTTTTATTATTATTGTAATTTTTGGTTGTCGAATACAACGGGCGAACCCGTTGCCCCAGGAGGCTTTAACGATAATAATCGATCTATCTCCAGCGACGTGAGCGTATAAAGCATCCACTACACTACTCGCGAAGTTGCTTCGACGAAGTACTGGTTGAAGTTGACCGAAGTCTGAAGTACGTGACTACACACTCATGCAACCTCGCGAGGAGCTCAGTCGCCCGGCGGCGACCGCACGGTATGGAAAAATCAGAAAAAATCATGAACTCGCCAGAGTTCAACGCCTTACGGCGAGGCACTAGGAAGGTAACCCAGTGGGGCCACTTCGCCCCCTGGCTACCAGTTATGGTAGGATATCTAGAATTAGAAATAACCTTTAGGATACCTCCCTCCTTCAGACTAATTACAGGACCGAAGTCGCTTACGCTGCCTCTACCTGTTTTATTTCAGTGGTAATTGAATAAGAATTTATCGCGGACCTGGGCGTCCTTTGCCCGTCATACCACTCGGGATCGAGTGGCTAATAGGTCGTTTTAAGAATGGCATGACAAAAGGTCAATATCCACCCCCGCTGCTTAGGAAACAGTATATTTCCATAGACTCCAGACCCCTTTAGCAATTAGTCAGGGTGCACAACAGATTGGCGTAGCCGAACAGTGCGCAAACAGTGCAGTAGCTCCCGTGAGGCAATCCCACCGATTTACTAACCGAGAGGTCTGAGACGCGAGAGTCTTCTGAATAGGATCTGAATCGTGAGTTGAGCCGATCCGAGAACAAAATAGATCTTATTATTATTATTATCAGAGCGGACCACTGTGCGCCGTGTCGCGCCACCCGCCTTGCCCCGCGCTGACGCTCGTCCGACGACGCGACTGCCGCATCCGCTGCTCCGCGCGTACAATGGGAGCCTTCACTCTGATAAATGTTCGGGAAATTTGCGTTTCGCTGTCGTGTACCCATCATCCCATTCGTTCGCGTTACGGTGATGAATTGCCACCTGCGATATTTAACACTGTGCATTTTAACTAGAGGCGAAGAAGCCATCAAGAAGAGCAGCGACGGTTGGTGGACACATAATGTCGACAGCTTTACGCTAGGTTTGCTCGCGTCCCATCCTTGTTCTGCATTTAGCGGTACTATTAAAACTGTTGAAATGTATACTAATTTAGACCGTACCTACTCGTGCATTTAGAACTAAATCTTCGAAGGGAGATGATAAAGAATTATACACCCAATATGTATTTATTTAGTTTGTAACAGAATTCCCTTTTTTCTGTACGTTTTGCACATGCTTTTTCGGGATGATTCGTTTACTATTATTATTATTCTGTCGATTTTTCTTGCCCAAAGAGTGTCATTTCTTCATTTTGCAAATCTTCTAACTTCATAACACAAAAATCTGTCAGCTCCAGAACGCAAAAAAGATGACGTTTTGGGTAGGTTTTAGGTTGGCCAATGTCAAATAAAAAATAGTACCTATCAAAATGTAAAAATATTCGTAAATTCTGAATAAAAAAAGAAAATCCTAAACAAAACATCATATTTTTTTAATGATTTTTTGGCATAAAGTTTATAATTTATTCCATCATCATAAAAAAATATATTGTTTTGGTTGGTTGGCTATGCTGGCGTATATTTTCTGCTCGTGGACAAGATGGCGAGATGGAGAGACCATTGTCATATAACTACTAGACCTCGTGACCATCCTGAGAATGCTCCAGCCAGCCGAATAGAAAGATACAGCAGATTATAGTACCCCCTACATCTTTGTCTAGTCGCGCATGCACGGATACACTTACATATATCACTATGGCAACGCTTCGACGCCATAAGTCTGCTACGTTATACATAAACGCGCAGCGCAATTAGACCCTTGTCTAATTGTTATATCATAAAAATACGGTAATAGAGGGGGTCCTACATACAGCTATATCCCTTCATTCAGTGTACGTATGCACTCACAGTCCACCTTCACACACCCGTTCTCTATTCTGTTACCTCTTTGGGAGAAATGCGCTTCTTGCCCCCCCCCCCGCGCAAATACCCCCCCCCCCCCCAAACTCCACCCTTCCTTAACCAATAGTGGTTGAATCAAGTAGTTAAAGTAGTATATTTTTAGTATTTTGCAGTATGGGTGGGTGTGACAAGATGCCAAGCTAATCTCGTTTGCTAGAGCTACACAGAGAACCCATCTGCAACTGTGGATTGCTACATATTGAGATGTCAACTACAACGGGCGAACCCGTCACCACAGGACGTTTTAACGATTCGTCGTTCTATGACCTGCAGTGAGCGTAGAAGACTTAGGACATAACAATCCGACGTCTAGCTACGACACAACCCGTGAGAGTCCAACGCCTTACCGCGAGTTAGCCAGGAATAAACCCGGCGGGCTCGAGATACTCGCGCCCTCACTTCCAATTGTGACTAGATTTCTCCGGTCTCTCGATTGGTTTCGAGTTCGAGGTCGCTTGCGCGGTCCTCTCCCTTACGAAGCGGTGAAACGGAGTACACCGAATCTATCGCGGACCAAGGCGTCCTTTGCCCGGCTCTGAACCGGGATCGGATGGCCCCCGCTCTATAGGAAACAATACAGTTCCCAGACTCCCCGGACTGTTAGTCGGAGAGCACAATCGATTGGCTTGCGCTGCACGGTGCGCAGACCGTCCAGGAGCGCCAGAGGTTTGATTCCCAGGGGAGACTGGTTGACCCAGTGTCCTACCCAGGTTCGCACCCCGTGCGTGGAGGCCGTCGGATGGGTGTTGACCCGTGAGTGTGACCGACCCTGAACACATGGGTCATCGTGGCCACCTCATAATGGGCCCGCTAGCTCCATGTGGATTGCTACAGGGAGCTAATGGGCCTTTGCTGAGTCGGCTGCGAAATCCATTTGGTCGGGGTCGGTCACACTCACGGGTCAACACCCATCCGGCGGCCTCCACGCATGAACCGGGAGCACGAGTACGACTCTGGCCTTAGGGCTAGTTTTCCTTAGGAGTCAACCTTCTGGCGCTCCTGGACGGTTTACGCATCGTGCGGCGTAAGCCAATCGATTGTGCATTCTGACTAACAGTCGGGGGAGTCTGGAAGCAGTACTGTTTCCTATAGAGCGGGGGTGCTTGCTGACCTTACGGCGACTGCTCTTGAAACGACCATCGGCTACCCGACTTCGGGTGACGAGCCGGGCAAAGGATGCCGTGGTCCGCTATAGATTCGGTTAACACCGCTACGTAAGGGAGAGGACCGCGCAAGGGACCTCGAACTCGTAACCAGTCGAGAGACCGGAATAATCTGGTCGCAACTGGAAGTAAGGGCGTGAGTGTAAGCCCGCTGGGTAGCATTCCTGGCTATCTCGCGGATAAGGCGTTGGCCTCTTACGGGCATGTGGTGGAACTTGACGGTGGCCTGTTTTTGTCCTAAGTCGTCTGCGCTCACTCCACGGGAGATAGAACTCACCTCAGGAAGTTTGATCATTGCTTTCAAACTTCCTGAGGTGACGGGTTCGCCCGTTGTAGTTGACAGCTCTAGTTGTGGAATGCTACAGGATGAAGAACACCCCCGATCCTACCCGCAACTTTTAACCCCAGTCACAAACCAGGACCTACAAGGGGCAAACAATAAGACCATTCAGGCCGTATATTTTTGGAGAAACGTGTCTTAACCTGGCCCCAGGCACGTATCCAACTTCAGTTTCGAGGGGAGGAAATATTAATTGAACGAACGCGCGCGGCACCTACCAAACTTGAATTTGCCCGTACCGTGAAACTAAAATACGCCGGATTTCAGGGAGTTAAATCCCAAATATCCCCCCCCCCCCCATCCCTGACATACTTACCTGACACTAGGTACATAATTCGCGAAGTCTCTCTGATTCTCAATTTTTCTTGACTTTATTTTCACTCAAAACAATCCGAGGGGGGCGCGTTCCCTGTATGCCCCCCCCCCCCCCCCCTGCTCTACCTAAATACGTCCTTGCCTGGCTTGAACACGTTTACAAATAAGCGGTATACTTTATCGCGTACACGGACATTTCTATGACCCCTAGACATTTCTATCGGTATATCCGATATTAAAGAAACATCTGAGAAGTTGACATCAATTTAACAATTTAACCAACATCAATTTAAAGATGTTGACGCAGTTGTAGCCACTGTGCGATAAGTTTTATATGATAGGGTTGAAGAGTTTTTAGGAAGAGTATTTTATGTTTTCGAAATAGATATATCAATTGTAAAAGGTGTATCAAGTATAAGATATATTAACTTATGACATGACTATATCGGAAAATAAAAGTACATTCAATAAAAATCAAATACATCATACTCATTATGACTTTTTATTTAATGCTGTAATACATATGCATGCAATCCAATATTTAGGCATAGTTTCCTAAAAAGTAATCTCAGTTTAATTATTTTAGGATGTTAAAATTACAAATTAGAATTGAAATGCATGGTGGTCATATTAATTTTTCTAGGGCTGTAATTACCATGTATCTATAAAATATTATCAACTAGAGCAGTTCTTCTCAAAGTGGGCGATAACGCCCCATTGTGGGCGCTAGCGGCCTAGAGGAGGGCGTTAAGGGGCCCAGAAGAAATGGGGGGTGTTAAAGTGGTTTAGGGGGGATATGGCTGAATTGTAATTTCATCTACTTAATATTTTACCATTCACTGAAGTTAAAACCTAGGTACCTACCAGACAACATCGATTATTTAGTTCATATGTGTGCCCTGTTTGATTGTATTTAAAAAAATAAAAATATTTAACATAGCTTTCGTAGGATAGCCCGTAAGCAATCAAGTGTAACGTATATTTTGTGTATTCTATAGCTATGAATAGAAAACCCGGAAAAGTAGATTAAGTAATTTATTATAACCTGTCAATTTGTACTGTATTATTTTGACTACGGGCAAAGGGTTCTTAAATTCGCCTTGTCCTGCCAAGAGCGACCGCACTGACGTCACGGTTTATCCTGCCCCGTATTTGTGTGAACGTGGATTTAGTGTTGTGGCAACGCTGTTTACTAAAAGTTTGCATGTTACCGAACGAGGTGACTTGCGGCTGTTTTTGCGTAAATTCGAACCTGATATCACCAAACTTGATAAAAAACATCGGATTCAACCTTCACATTAGGTTAGTTTTAAAATTAAAATTGATTATATTTGTTTTAATTTGAATAAAAGAGACTCTTAATATTATAAAGTTGCTTTTTAATTGCTCCCACTGGTAAAAATGTCTCGTTTAGAATTGAAGTAATGAAAGTCATTGTGGTTTTTAAGATGCTGTAAAGTAAAAAAAATGGGGGGCGCTGAAAAATAATTGATTTTCAAAGTGGGCGGTAGACGAAATAAGTTTGAGAACCACTGAACTAAATCAACATAAACTTGAGTTTCTGCCCATTGAATTGTGGCACATAAGCTATGTTCCATTAGTATGAGTAATAAATCAATGCTTATAGCTGTAGACCGTACATTATATAGAAATAGAAATAGAAATAGAAATATTTTTATTGTCCGAAATTGTGGTGGTACATTTATGGTGATAATGCGTAAAACTATGTATCTCACAATTACCTGTTATTAAAACAGATTGACAAATTTACTTATCTGCTAAATTGACTTATCTGCTAATTATAATATCTTATTAAAAATGCAATTATTTCACTGGTTTAACATGAAAAAAAATTTAAACAGACCGGATAAGTAGAGCTAACAATAGAAGACAATTAGAAAAAATAATTCACCAATAATATAAAAAATAAAGAAAAAATCAAAAATCAAGGAATAATCAAAATTCCGCCTATAAATACGAAATGTATATAATTTAAAATGTAACAGTAGAAAACAATTAATAAAAAATAATTCATCAATAATATAAAAAATAATGAAAAAAATCAAAATCAAGGAATAATCAAAAATCCGCCTATAAATACGAAATGTATATAATTGAAAATTTGTAATCTTTCTAATTGAATTAATTTAAAAACAAAATGAAAATGCATGCCTACAATATAATATTATGAGAAATATTCGTTTAATGTGTAAAAGCTTTTATCGATAAGCCATTTTTTCAACGCTGCGGTAAACCCTTTTCCTTTTATTTCTTTGATATTTGCAGGTAGGTGGTTATAGATTTTTATTGCATTGTATAACATTCCTTTTTTAAATAGAGTTAAATTTGGCTTGGGTGCTTGTAGCTCATGTTTATTTCGTGTGTTATAGCCGTGTTCAACATTGTTTGTTTTGAAATACTGATCGTGGTCCCTTATAAATTTGCAGGTTTCCAAGATGTATATCGATATAAACGTTAGCACAAACTCCTTTTTAAATAGTGGTTTGCAGCTGTCAGTCTTTGGAATTCCACATATTATTCGTAAGCATCGTTTTTGTACTATGAATATTTCCTCTGCGTTTACCGAATTGCCCCAAAGCGTAATTCCATATTTTATGCAGGCGTAAATATATGCATAATATGCCATAAAGGCTGTTTTTTTATCTGTAGTTCGTTTTAAAATCCTTAGAGCGTAGCAAAATTTCGAAATTTTTATTTTTACATCTTCGACATGGGCTTTCCAGTTCAAATTACAGTCGATTGTTATCCCTAGTAATTTGAATTTTTGCACCATATCAATAATCTGAGCGTTATGTTTAATTTCAAATTTGTATTTTTGTGCTTGATAGGAATGAAATTGCATACATTTTGTTTTTTCCGCATTTACACTTAAATTATTTGACCCTAACCATTCAGTTACTTCTATAAAGCTTGTGTTTGCGCTGCTTTCCACATCAGCTATATACATATTATTGCTTCCTACGTATTCATGGTTAATATGTTTCTCGCTAATTGTAGTTATCTTATAATTGAATCTGTTTGTAGCACGCGTTACGGTTTGATTTATGAGTTTCCTGGAAACGAATGGGCAAACTTTTTCTCTCCTGTCAAAATAATGATGAAATGTTTAAATCAAATTATTCCAATAATGTTACCAATAATTAAGTTGAAAATTTATATGTTGGTTCATTTCCGATGACAATGCATTTTTTAATGGTAATTATCTTGATCCAATGTTGGCTCCCGAAGAGAGGACTCCTCAACCGTCAACAGCACGGACACGAAATTTTGTATACGCATTCAGTTATGATAGCCCGTTCTAAGTTTCACCATGACAGGGCTGCTGTACCCAGGGTTGGCTACCTACGAGGGGACTCCTCAACTGTCAACAGCACAGACACGAAATTTTGTTATACATTCAATTACGACATCCCGTTCTAAGTTTCTTGAAGACAGGACTCCAGCACCCAGGGTTGGCTTCCAATGAGGGATTTCTTGATATTTCAATTTTAACGATGATCTGGATATAATTCAATAGATTTTTATTGGCAGTTATTTCTAATAAGAAATCCATATAATTTTATATTCAGAGCGTCCATTCATAAACGTGACTTAATTCTAATGCCGCCATTGCTGACCTTGTACGAGCGACACAGACACAACCGTTTTTATAAAAATATTAATAAGAGTACGGTCACGTCACAACTACTCTTTTTTTAGTCATTTATTGATATTTAAATTTTATTATGGATATAGAAATATTTCAAGAGATTTTCATGGCTGCTGCTTTATTGGCAATCGCATTTTGACAGTTATTTCTAATACAATATCAATATAATTTTATACGAGAGCGTCCATTCATAAACGTGACTTCTTTCTAATGTAGTAATTGCTAATGGGTCCTTGCTGAGTTGCCCACGAAGACCCATTCTGTTCAGTGCCCCGGGCAGGACTCTGGCCTTAGGGCTAGGTTCCACAATGAATCAACCTTCTGGCGCTCCTGCTGCTGTCTGCGCATAGTGCGGTGTAAGCCAATCGAATGTGCACTCTGACTAACAGTCGGGGGAGTTTGGAAGCAGTACTGTTTCCTATAGAGCGGTGGTGGTTGCGGACCTTACGGCAACTGCTCTTGAAACGACCATCGGCTACCCGATCCTGGGTAAACAGCCAGGCAAAGGATGCCGCGATCTGCGATAGATTCGGTATACACTGTTTCACCGCTTCGTAAGGGAGAGGACCAATCGAGAGATTGGAGTAATCTGGTCGGAATTGGAAGTAAGAGCGTGAGTGTAAGCCCGCTGGGTAACACTCCTGGCTATCTCGGGGTTAAGGCGTTGGCCTCTTACGGGCATGTGGCGGAGCTTGACGGTGGACTCATCTGTCCAAGTCTTCTGCGCTCACTTCAGGGAGATAGATCGACTAATCGTTAACCCCTCACGTTGCGAGGTAAAAACTCACCTATCACTTTTGCGCGCGACATATTCGCGCAAAAAATCGACGCGAGTCAACGGCCTTGAGAAAAACGATCATAACTTATAAACCACTAAACGGATTTAAAAAAGATAAAGAGAAAAATGATCGCATTGAAATTTGACATATCAAACATTATAACCTTATCTCGTAAAACAATTAAGATAATAATGAATAAATATTACAAAATTGGCAAACTGAAAAAACTCGCCTATAAAATAATTTCGATTTTTTTGTCACAAAATACGTAAAATACGCAAAAAGTGTAAATACAGTTATGTTGTTTATTAAATGCTTTACCAAAACGATATTTTTTTTTACTTATTTGCATACAAAAATATTTATTTATTCAGCCAAGAAAAATTTTACGTATTCTCGTAAAAAAAAATTTTTAATTTTTAATTTGTGACTACTTATGGTATTTTTTTATATGAAATTCTTTCAAAATAACTTTATTACTAGATCACACTTCTTAGAAATCACACCACACCTTGGAGCTTTGTCTGATATTATAGAAAAATCTAAAGTTTTGAGAGTTTCCGCGTCCGAACTTAATAATAAACTTTGAATGCCCATAATATAAAATTCGTTAGATTTTTTCAATTATATTGTCTTATCATAGACTTATTATATGTCTAATAACTAATTACTATACTCCAAAGAGTCACATTTCATCGAAAAACTATGGAAAATCGCACTTTATTCTCTCATAGTAATTATCAAAACAAGTTTCTTTGCGCGATTCATTTTACAAAACAAGATATAATTTTCAAAATACGCCTAATTATGTGATAACTTAGGATGTAAATAAAACAATACTTATTTTGTTAGTAAATTAAAGCGACATTACGTCATATTTCGCAATATATCGGGATATTTCATAAACATTACAAAATAATAACAACCATTTTTTCGCGAGCCGTTTGTTGTCGCGAAGTGTTTTCTTTAAAAATCGTGAAAAACAGCGAATGGACTATCTCAAATGATTAATACTTATTCCGAAACTACTTAAAATGCATATTACTCACTGTTCTCCAGTAAATAACACTCAAAAACTGCACACACACACTTTTTATCACAAATTCCGCGGAGCCGTTCGCGGCCGTGCGAATGCCGACGGGAGACTAGGCGTTTGACGTGTATGCTAACTTTTTAAATTGCCGTTCGATTTATTCGCCATTGGCCGCCGGATTATAGATTATTTCGCCATGTCGTTCAGCCGTCAGAAAGTATAAAGTACGACGTTTCGAATCGTAAATTGCATTTTTCGCAGCGGCGAGCGCGATATCCCGTATGGGATGTTTCGGATTTTAGGCGGCCGCCATACATGTCCCGAAAGGGATGTTAAGTGCCTAGCGGGACTACTAAATACTTCCTGAGGTGAAAGAATAAGAATAAGAATAAGAAAAATTTATTTTCAAGAACCCGATCTGGGTATAGAAATTACATATCAAATAAAATTGGTATTTCTACAAATAAAATTACATTTCAAAATATTCATAAAATTATAAAAAAGTCTCTAAAAAACTAAAAATTGTAAAGAAAAACATTGAAATTCAAAAATAACAAAGACATAAAAACTAGAGAAATAAAAAACAACAGAAATAATGAGAAAACATAGAGAATCAGCAATTCAATAACAAAAATATATGAAAACTAGGAAAAATAGAAAGCATCCAAAGAGTTCTACATAAACTACATTTAATAAGGATCAAACTATCGGATCAACAATCAAGAAATAGAAAAATGTATCGACTCTCCAAAGAACAAAAAATCAACTGGTCTCGATGACATACCTGTTAGCGTAATTAAAATCCATAAACGTGTACTGGCACCTTGTATAACATATCTTTACAATTTAAGCTTTTCAGAGGGAATATTTCCAGATTGTCATAAAGTAGCTAAGATTACACCGATATATAAAAAAGGGCGATCCCACGAGCGTAGAAAATTATCGACCCGTAGCCCAACTGAGCAATTTCCCAAAAATTTTGGAGAAGGTCATCGAAAAACGACTAAATGGTTTCCTTGAAAAATTTGGGGTCATTTCAGACAGCCAATATGGATTTCGGACAAAAAAAAATCTACACAGGATGCCGCGTTGTCTGCATGTTTCATGATTGAAAATAGTCGAAACAAGAAGATGCTTTCAGAAGGACTGTTCTGCGATCTAAGCAAAGCATTCGACTGTATAAATATCAATACCTTTGTAGACATGCTAAACCATTATGGAATTAGAGGAGTGGCCAATTCACTCATTAAATCGTACCTACAAAATAGGCAGCAAGTGGTTCGCCCGTTGTATATGACAACTCTAGTTGTAGTAATTGCTGACCTTGTACGAGCGACACAGACACGTCCGATTAAAAAAAAATAATAATAAGAGTACGGTCACGGCACTACTTCTGTTTGTTAATTTCGTGATATTTAAATTTTGACGTTGATCTGGAAATAATTCAAGAGATTTTCGTGGCTTCTGCTTTATTGGCTATCGCAATTCGGCGGTCCCTTCTAATACGAAATCAATATATTTTATATGAGAGCTTCCATTCAAAACGTGACTTCCTTCATAATGCAGCCATGAGTGGAGTACGGTTAGCGCAGAGAGCGCTCTATGTCGCAACGAAGTTCTCCGCGCAATTCCGATTTAACGGAGCAGTTACGCGGTGCACCGCTAAGGATATTGGTACTAGATTTATCTTCAGCTGTTATCGTAAATTTGAACCGGGTTTGACTGCTGCAGTAAACTGCTGTTTTTGCAAGACTTAATATTTTTCTATTCCTTCGGTTGGCTGGAATTTATGCACTGCGGTAACGATAGAATAATGTATATCTTCTGATGTACTCCACTTGATCTCCCCGAATCTCCTGCTGACTGTGCATGGACAGATCTATGGATAGGAATGATGACAGTGAAATAAAGTCGCTCTGAAAAGATAATAAAAGCGTGTTAAAAACACTAAAAACACGCTTTTTACGCACACATTACTGGAAATTTTATATCGGCTGAATTAGGTGCTCACCGTAGTTTCCGAAATTAACTTTGATGGAGTTCTTCCTAATCGTGGTCATTCCAAGACTTTCTAACAAGTCCAAAAACAGCTATGATACGATGTTCCATCATGAAGTTCCAGTTCATATCTTCCGACTCCACCTAATCGTGGTCAAAGTTCATTCCAAGACTTTTCTAACAAGTCCAAACACAGCTATGATACGATATTCCATCATGAAGTTGCAGTTCATATCTTCCGACTCCATCAGCAGATCAGTTCGACAGTACCATATTATTGTATTATCATCAGAACTACATACAGCTGCCAATTTTCATGACTCTACGATCCTTAGAAGATGGTTAAATTAGTTACCTTAGATTCCATTACATAGTTACATACAGGTCGACCTAATAAAAGCGTGTTAAAATAGAGAAGTGACATAACACCTCACTCAAAAAATCCCTTGCGCTAAAAATTTGTAAAATTCTCAGGTCGACCTAATAAAAGCGTGTTAAAAAGACGGGTTATGCTAATTGATTATAGGTTCTTACGGTAAGGGTAATTATCGTCCCTCCAATAGAAACATATCTTAAGTGATGTTTTGCTGCTGTATAGAAGATTGAATATTGGAAGGGTTATAGGAAAGAACGATCAAAGTATACACTTTGAAATTTTTGCTAATTCGATTATTTAAATGTACTAGCTTAAAAATATATGTTTTATTAAGGGTTTGAGTGACAAAGAAACGTATTTTGTCTGTAAACCAAACTTATTTGTGTTTAAAAACTTAAATTTCACCTCATAAAAACGAATATATGAGGATAATATAATAATAGAAATATGTGAATTAAAAAAACAATTTTACTTCAATTACTTCAATTACCACAGGAAAAAGCGAAAACATGGTGAACTTGCCTTTATCAGTATTTCATAGCATAGTTCCTCCTCAGCGTCAACCGCATGGTCATCGAGGTACTTGACTTCTGGATGTGACGGGAAAGAACGATCAAAGTAATTTGTATTCTGTAAATATTGATCGTTTATTCTCGTCACACATTTTTTTCTCTCTTTATTTAAGAGCAAGTTATGATCGTTTTTCGAAAATCGGTTTATGATTGGATTCGTCTGGGAAGAAGCCACAAAATAATATATATTATTCTCATTCTCATCTTTTACAAAAAAGGCGACATTGATCGTTCTTCCCCGTAACAATTTATTTCATAAATGTGATTCTGTAGACAGCGGCGAAAGCCCAATAGATAATTATTGAACCTTGTGCAGGCCTTAAAAATAAGATGGACCCTCCCAAGTAGAGAGGACGACGACCTAAAATAAAGACGATTTTTCAAATTCAAATTCAAATTCTTTATTTTACAAAATATCATATTATCAGTTACAAATGAATTAAACCTAACCTAACTGGATCGCACGAGACGTCCGCACTAAGGTAGGCTCAGAATCGTATAATTAAGTACTGCCTAATGCTAAATAAAAAAAAATGTTGAAAAATGCCGTGAAAAATAAAATCAAGTACTTAAACTAAAATTTTAATAAAAAATAAAATTTCAAATAATCATAAAAGGTATGTGATAATAATAATATAAAGAACACAAAGCATGCCAATCATAAATATATCGTAGGTGAATAATAAAGCGTTAGGAATGGTAGGTTAGATAGAAATAAAGCAAAATAGTTTTTCGGTTTCTTTCCTTCCCTGGGTGATCAACCAGTGAGTTAGTCTTTTTTGTTTATATTTATTTTTATATTTTTACCTTGAGTATAAATGCCGGGTATATCCTTAGTTTTATTGAATAACGACGGTGCCAAGTATAAAAAATGTCTCTGTGCATGGGTACTATTCAGTTTGGGCACTATGCGGTTACTATTAGTTATCGCTCGTGTTATAATTTTATGGGTTGTGTGCTGGTGCAATTCTTTATGTTTGTGATAATAGCGTATTATCGTTTTAGCAAATGTTTGCCGTACGTCAAGGACAGAGAACTCACGAAAAAGTTGCTCAGACGGGTATCTCAACGGTTTTTTGGTTGACAACTCTTAACAGCGCCTTCTGAGCTTTAAGAAGTGGATCGAGGTGTGATAGTGCTGCACCGCCCCAACCAAAAGCGCGTAATAGACAACTTTTAGTAATGGTTTCGACATTACGTTACGTAGAAGTTTAAATGGATGAATGAGTTTGCAAATTTAAGCCGCTGTGTTGTAGATATGGTAAGACCAGGTCAATCTATTGTCCAAACTCAAGCCTAGGTATTTAATCGTGCTCACCTTGTCTAGTTTAGAACAAGCACAGGTAGTTGATGGACTGTCCTTACATGTGTGTACTATGGGGGATAGTCCAGCTTTTTGTTGCATTCCCTTGCTTGTTTTGGAAAACGTCATATATTTGGTTTTTTCTACATTTAGAGATAAAAGGTTACAGTCAAGCCATTCTTTTACCCGTTTGAGACCCATTTGACAGTTTTCAAACACTCCCTGCCAGGATCTGTGTCTGAAAATTAGGGCAGTATCATCTGCAAACAAGATGGCTTTCCCCTTACACAGAGGAATCGATGATAGTCCATTTATGTAAATAAGGAATAGAATTGGACCTAGCACGCTACCTTGAGGTACTCTAAATTTGATTCCTGATCTCGAACTAGACGTATCCCTTAGTTGAGTGACTTGAGATCTACCACAGAGGTAATCCTCAAACCATCGCAAAGACGTACCGTGAATGCCTATTAATTGAAGTTTTGTAAGCAAAAGACGATGGGAGACAGTATCAAATGCTTCAGCCAGATCTAAGAATACTGTTACGAATTTGTCTCCATCGTCTAATGCCTTTACTATTTCTCCAGTGACGGCTGCAATCGCGTCTTGGGTGCCTCTAGCTGATCGGAATCCAAACTGCATAGGCGTAAGGATGTGGTTGTCCTCAAGGAATGATAACAGACGTTGCTTGACTACGTTTTCAAAGATTTTAGATAGGCAATTTAGAAGACTAATTGGACGATAGCAACCACAATCGTCCCTGGCACCACCTCTGAATATTAGGCAGATAACAGCTTGTTTCAAATGTGCAGGAAAACATCCAGTTGAGAGGCTTAGGTTAACTAAGTGACAGATTGGTATAACTAAAACTCTCTTGTTGGCCTTTATAATCTGGGAGGTAATACAGTCGGTACCTCTAGATTTAGTGGATTTCATGTTCATTATTATTTTAGTAATTTCATCTACAGTAGCGATTGATAGGGATAACTGTCGTGTTAAAGTTGTATTTGTGTTTATCAATAAATCTGATAGGTCCGATTCACTGACCTTATTGTCAGTTAGTATTCTATTAGCCAAAATATCATATGTATAACTATATATATGATATTAATTATCATATGTATGTATAACTCCCCAGAATAATCAGCCCATCTTTTATTATTGCTCGTCGATGCCAGTAGAGGTTGGCAATGATGCACAAATTCTTTTCAGGCTTTTACTTGCTCAAATGTTTACTCGTCGAAGGATTTCGGCTATGTCCATGTATATTTTTATTTAAAATTATAATCCAATTAATTTGAAAAATCGTTTCTCCTTTCCAAACCTCTTATTAACCCCTTTTATTTTATTGTTTAGCTTTTCAGTTTTGTTCGTTACAGGGTTTTCTAATAAGGGCGGGTCGATGTTGACAGTCTATGCAATAAAACAAGCTATATGTAAGATATTAACGAAATTCTTTTTTTATTCGAAAGCCCATGTATTCCATTATGTATGGAATATGACATCTCTCCAATCTTCCAATTTTCAATGACTCTGCCGCATAGATCCGGCTGTATTTGAGCGATGGTCTAGGTTGTTTTGACTTTGAGGGCATTGGTCGATTGCCTGGAAATTCAGAAAATCACACAAGAAAAACTCTAGCGGATTAAATCGCACGATCTTGGTGGCTAATGCACGTTATCTACGCAAGATATAACCATGCACTAACGAGCAATGATTTCGATAATAAAGTTTTAACGTGCTGATCAATGGTGTTACCATGGTGATTTGGCATCAATGACTGAATAATTAACAACTGATTTGAAATACGCCGTTAAAACGACATAGCCACCACATACTGTCAACATCGACCCGCTTCTATTGTAAACCCGTCTAAATAATATAATTCTGTCATGTTTTCGTCGATGTACTCGTAATGTTAGCTACCATTGATCAAAATTTAGCCGTTGGATATGGCCATTTGGAAATAATAAATATCATAGCTGACCATAAATATTCTCTTGGAACATTATATTATCCAAATCCCCCACCGACTATCAGTTACCCGAAAAGCCCCCACGAAGTACTTACATGGTGTTCATTTATCTATTAGCTAGCCCCCTCGTAATCTTCGGAAATACACCTTGATAAATCGCAGCCTAACGGCCGATCACCTCAGACGTGATCGTAACGATTATACCTGCAGCCAGGTATATATTTATATTATTATATAGGTCTCTATCCCTCCTTCCATGCCCCTCTCACTTCCCTTTCCACTTTGTCCCTTTTCCTGAATTTATTGCTCGGTGAATGCCAATAATTTCGGGTTGAAATCAGGTATTTTTAGCTCTCGGGTTTATTGATTGTGACCAATGATGTTTACTGATTGTTATATTTGATGCAAAAAAAAATCGTGTGTCCCTTCAAGTACTGATTTAATCTGAATAATAATTTCACAAATAAAATCGATGTGCTTCCTCTCGACTGGCTGTTCTCCTCGGCGGTTTGACCGCCGCCCTCTTGGCCGGCGAGCGGACCCGGTTTGGTTCCATTGCGACACCTCAGGCGGCGCGGTTCATTACTCAAACAAGGGTTTGATCCAAGAGTCAACAGATGGCGTTATTACTTATTGAAATATATGGCGGAATTTAAATGTTATTTAAGTATCTTGTATCCATCCAAATTTCACAATGTGATTTCGGCCTAACATGGCATCTGTGTACCAAATTTCAAGTCTCCAAGTCCAATATTTCGAAATTGATATATGACTAGTGCGCCTCCAAAAGGACCGATTTCAACCACAATCTTTCAACTCTTGCCACGACCAAATGTTGCCTGCGTACCAAGAGACAATAGGGATTTTTTATTAAAAGTGTACTTAGAGCGTAATAACCAGGGACTTATTGCAATTATTTTTGCTTATGTATAAAAATATTAATAAAGAAGTTCAACTCATTAATCTAGGTCTTATTGGAATTATACACATCCGAAATTTTGTACATATTTATTTATTTTATTTATTTATTTATTTGTTTCAAACATAATTATAAAACACATAAAAATGGTCATACCAAGTAATGGTGCGAAGAAACAACGGCCCACATTCACATGACCATGCTCAGCGCATACCCAACTAGGCCAAATATAGCCTGTATCTGGGCATACGACTTATTTTCTGACTTAGGCGGAGAAACCTACCTGACGTAAGTACTCATATAGATACATATACACATACACACATATATATATATATATATATATATATATATATATATATATATATATATATATATATATATATATATATATATATATATATATATATATATATATATATATATATATATATATATATATATATATATATATATATATATATATATATATATATATATATATATATATATATATATATATATATATATATATATATATATATATATATATATATATATATATATATATATATATATATATATATATATATATATATATATATATATATATATATATATATATATATACATACATACACAAATATATAAATATAACGATCTAAATATATATAGTATTATTCTTTTGCATTATATTACAATATAGTAGATTTTGTTAAATATCTTATATCATATTATATAGTATAATAGTAAAGTTATGCAGAAATATATAATTTTTTTTAAGATATGACTTGCAGAAGTTCGTTCTCTGTCCTTGAACCTATGTCGTCAAGAAGCCATTTTTTTTTAATTTAATGGTATTTTCTATTTCCTTTATTTTGTCATCAAGTCGGTTGAATATTTTAGGTGCTATATAGTTGAATTGGAAATATATATATATGCATGTTTTTTTTAATAAACTAGTTATTTAACCTATTTAAAAAGGCTTTATTGTGTAACTAGTGTTTATTACAAGTCGTTGTTGAACTAAAATCCGGTTGTAAAGTAAATAACATGAAAGCCAGAAAGTAAAAACGGCATCACTTGAAAAACGAAACACTCAGAACACCCTGATGTAAAATGAAGGAATATCAACGGCCCAGGCGCCAAAACTTACCTGTCGCCTATACACCACAGTATACCAGACAACAAAATTGAAATCGAAGCAAGTGACGCCAGGAATCTTAAGGGCTACCACAAATCGTAATATGATTACTCGTCTTCTTCTTGAAGCATCGTCCCCGGCCACATTCACGGTGCCCCGGCGACACAGATGCTATTATGCAACCGATTTGTTCTGATAATACCATATGGCGTCGACTCGTAAATCTGCTCATCTGCACATCGGCGTTCACAGCCCACAGCGCCGTAACTATGGGTCTAAGTCCGCGACAGAACTTACCCCTGGCTCCACTTCCATCGCACCCTCTTCTCGCATTGCTTTGTAGCTCTTCAGTAAACTTACTGGGTGTTATTATACTGTGCATACACTGAGTATACATCTCTGTCTTGCTTATTTACTGTGTCTCTTTCAACCATAAACTACATAGTTTAGACAACCCCACCGTAACAAAGGAATTTCGACGGCCAAGGCGCCGAATCTTACCTGACACCTACACACTGATCATCTATCTCGATCTTACTTATTGGCTGTTTTTTTATCATCCATAAGCTTATTTAGGGGAAGGGGTGGTAGATTCGGCCATGGGGTAGATTCATCTTTCGTATCCTACACAGCCCTAGTTTGTATATACCGCCAAATTTTTGCGTAGTTATGTTGGTAATGCATCATTCCTGATGGTGGGAACTGTCACAAGCGGTCGCAGTAGCGGGTTTATTTATCAATAAATGATTAAAAGTTTCTGCTATAAAAGGTAAGTTTTTTGTCTGTCGTAGAAGTTCATAATTTGTAATTTTGTGAAGCATATTAAGTATGATAAAAATGCACAGCATGCAGCACTAATTCATAAATGATGTCAATATGAAAGCTAACCTAAAATGCTGACCATGTTTTACTTTTTTATTTAAATCTGTTGGAATCTCATGCGGGGAAGATTCGGCATAAGCGGCTGGGGTACTTTCATCCAGCGGACGAAGGTACCCCATCAATGGAATAAAAGAAAAATTTTATTTCTATGGTAACGTATTATTTTATTTGTTCAGATGCCACGTACATATGTATGCAAAACCAACCGCAGGGACATCAATGAGAATAATATGAAAGAAGCGATTCGTAATTCTTTACGAAAAGTTGTCAGTGTTCATGAAGCTGCAAGGCGGTATGGAGTTAAAAGATCTACATTGCAGTCGAGAATAAAGACCTTGCTAAAGAAAAAAACAATAGATGAAGTCTTATCTACTATTGACAGAGATTCTGGGAATGAAAGCAGTGATGAAGAGAAAAAATATAGGAGTAAATACACTGTTAAACAAGTTTTTACAATTTCTCAAGAAAGGGAACTTGTGGAATATATCAAGAAATCATCCAATCTGAATTACGGGTTGTCATATCAACAAGTGCGAAAATTGGCCTATGAATTTGCACAAATATTACCAGATTGCGTAACACCAACCAATTGGAGAGCAAGTCAGTTGGCAGGTAAGTTATTATATTTTTGTTTTTATCGATAATGATACCTAATTACCATATGGATTTAAATTGCAGGAATTGAATGGCTGAAAGGCTTCATGTTAAGAAATCAACAATTGTCTCTAAGAAAACCTGAGAGTAGCAGCCTGAATAGAGCCATGGCATTCAATAAAGACAGATTGGAGGAATTTTTTTCCAACTACGTCAAAGTCTTGGAAAAGCATAAATTCAAACCAGAGCAAATATATAACTTGGACGAGACTGGGATACAAACAGTAATGAAACCAGTAAAAGTTGTCTCCACACGTGGGAAAAAACAAGTTGGGCAGGTAGCTTCAGCTGAACGTGGAGAATTAGTCACCTTTGTTGGTATAATCAGCGCCATTGGGGGAACAATTCCACCTGTTTTTGTTTATCCTCGCATTAGAAATGTGAATGACTTTTTGGATGGTGCTCCTATTTCCAGTATCGCATTAGGAAACAAATCGGGTTGGATGACATCGGAGTTATTTATATCAGTTCTCAAACACATAGTTGAACACACCAATTGTTCAACTGAGAAGAAAATATTGTTGTTGATCGACAATCACGAATCACACACATCATTTGGAGCAATCCAGTATTGCAGAAGCAATGGTATAGTGCTGTTATCCTTCCCCCCACATACCACACATCGTCTTCAACCCCTAGACATTGCAGTGTACGGGCCTTTTAAAGCTTGCCTAAATGTCGCTTTCAATGATTACATGCTCACACAGCCTGCCAAAATGATAACCATTAGGGAAATAGCTCAACTTGCCAGTAGAGCCTTTGATAATGCATTCAGCAAAAAAAACATAATAAGTGGTTTTGAAACACCAGGCATTTGGCCCCTTAATAGGCTGGCATTTGACGACAATGATTTCATGCCCAGCACAGTCACTGACAATTCCAACGTTGAAGACAACAGTTTAACTACTGAAGTGGAACCTGTTGCTATTCCTTCAACTTCCAGACAGGACAGCATAGAAGAAACAAACCAAACCACCCCACCTCCAACTACTAGCTATGATCATGATGATGTTAATACCAGTGTGGAAGCAGCAGAACCCCAGACAGAGATAGCCCTTTCATTTTCAAAAGATAAGGAGCCCATTGTAATTGAAACCCCTTCTGTTTCTCAAAGGACCAAACTTAAGATCAAAGTTTCAAGATCACTAGAAGAATTGAGACCGTACCCAAAAGGAGCTGGAAAAAAGAAGAGGAACAGAAAAATTCCATCAAAATCTTATGTATACACAGATACCCCGGTAATGAAGATGAAGGAAAATATTGAAATAGAGAAAAGGAGAAAAGAAGAACTAAAAAGAAATAAAGGAACAATAAAAAAGCTGTTCCCAATTAAACCGGTTCCAAAGAAAATCTTGAATGAAAGCTCAAGTGATTCAGACAGGTCAATGAAACTTGTCGACACCTCTGATGGTGAAGAGTTTTTGTCCAGCTCGGATGAATTACCTTTGCCTACCAACTTGCCTAATTGCAATGATTTTTGTGTTGGTGATTGTGTAATGGTCAAGTTCGCCACTAAGGCAACCATTTGCTATTATATAGGGCACATTTTGAAAAACACAGGTTGCCAAGAATATGAAATAAACTTCTTGAGGCGAAAAAACAAATCTAACACATTTATGCATCCTCAGGTAGAAGACATCAGCATTGTGAAGAAAACAGATGTCATTGCAGTTTTGTCACAAGCAAGCAAACTGTCAACAGCCAGGACATCTTCCCTGTACATTTTTAATTACAATTTTGAAGGACTTAATGTCCGTTAGATCTAAGATTTTTTCTGCTATACTTTTTTCTCAATACTTTTTCTTTGTTTTTTTATCGTTTCTTGTATTTTGTATTTTCATGAGTTCACTTTTGTTCAATAAAAACATTTGATTTACCTTTGTATGTTACTTATTATAACTAGATGAATGTACCCCACCCTATAGCCAAAACTACCCCACTGGTGGGGTACAATCGCCCATTTGCAAGCTTTTTTTAAAAATTAAATTCGAAAAAAAGTGTTAACGTAAGAGAGTTGTTACTTGCGGAAAACATAGATAAAAGTGCAGATTAACTTTTGCATATACCAGTTTTTAAATTGGTGGCTGATTTTGAAAATTACGTGCATTATTTGCATAAGTAGCCGAATGTACCACCCTCTCCCCTACCGTTTTAGTTTCAGGATAAGATAAAGTACTTACTCGGTACAATGTAGTTATTTCTACTAAATAGTTAATATTGATATTGGTATAAAGTTTGTAATATTTTCTATATATTTTACCTACAGAGATACTATATACAACTGTATCGTTTCAATGCCACAAAGTAAATAAGGTATTTTACTAAAAACTGTAAATATTGAATAAAATATGTTGCCGTTTTAACACTCTATAATGTTTTTAGCAAGGTATTCCAGCTTAGCTGCTGTAAAATGAAATGTTAGAGGCTCTCTAGACGATCAAGCATGCTTGTCAAGCATCGTGTCGCGGGCTGGGAAGGGATCGTAAACCGTAGAAAATATGCAAATATTTGCCAATAATGCCTAATTTTGTAGTTTTATACCAAGGAGTCATGTCATTCATCAATCAATTACATCTAATTAACGTGACTCCCTGGTATAAACTTCAAAATTAGGCATTTTTGGTAAATATTTTTAAAAAATATTTGCATATTTCCTGCGGTTCACGATCCCTTCCCAGCATGCTTGATCGTCTAGAGAACCCCTTAAACTTCTAAAAATCTTACGTTTGGTATACGTGGACAAGTTTTACAACAAACTTCGAAAGTGACAACGAAAGTTCTCATTGTCTTTACATAGTTTAATTAATATTATTTGTATATTTGTTTTGTTTTCTAAAAACGTGTACTTTCAAAATGACTAAGATATTCCAATACAAAGGTGTCTTTCCAACATTAAAAAGACTAAAAAAAATATCAAAAAGGCATTTTCCTATAAATTGCTCGAAATATAGCCCAAAAAAGTGACAGAGACACAAACTGCCAGCAGTCTAAACATAATGCTAATTAAAAAAACAGTACAACTTCCAGATACATAAGCACAGGCGTCTTTTTAGAATACTACCAAAAAAAATCATGTATTTATTTCAGTGTTCTTCTAAGTATGTTTTCCGTTTCTTTATTCCACCACAACCTTCAAATTCTCCCTTTGACTCGCGAAGTAAAAATTCACCCGTACCGTTTGCACACGACGTTTTGCGAGTGAAATCGGCGTTTATCTTTTTTGTAAAATAATTATCGCCAAGACGCCGTCGATTAGAGTTCGACCGTTGCAAGTATTTAATATCGGATACTTTATACGAATATTATACGCATATTATATGCGAATAGGATCGCAATTCGAGTAATAAATCGCATTTTACGCAGCGCGGTGCGCCCTAACCAATATTGATTAGATACCATTTTAGGCATTTGTAAGCGTCTAACCAAGAATGGTTAGCTCAAATAGGAAGGGTGGCCGATTTAGAAAAATGTGGTATTATTACAATCGTTATGTCATCCCGAGTGTTGTGGGATACGTGCTACGAACCTCTGCATTTTCAATACAAATTGCCGTGTTGCGCATTGGCGCAATTTATTATCAGCGCGATTAAATTATTTCTAATAATTATCAATAAAATAGCTCACTTTTAGTAGTCGTGTATTTTATATATTTATTTTGTTATATATATTTATTTGTATTTTATATATTTCTCTTGTTGAATTAAATTGAAAAAAAAACAAGTTTTGAAGATGTGTTAAAGTGAAATGAATACATTTCTGTGAAAGTAATTTCTCAACAAAATATTCTAATACCCTTTAGGAAGTCACAGATTCCATTAATTGATATGTACGTAACAATCCGCAATAAATGAGACATGTTCAATATCAGAGAAACGACGCTGCCGCGCCTTAAATCACACCACTATTTGCATTCAATTACGTAGCAAGGATGTGACCAGTACACGGATTAAGGAAGCGGATAGAAAGGGATCAAAGAGACGTGCGAGGAAGCCTTGAAAAAGCTCACGAACGGCAATAGTAAATGTAGTATATTTTTTCGATAGATAATCCCTTGCAAATTAATGGCTACCAGAGGAAATCAAAGATTAGGTGTTCAATTAGTTTGTAGGTAAGGATAAATGTATAAACATATCTGATAAAAAGTTAGGATTTCCGATAGGTGTGGTTACGCTACTACGCAAATGTTTCGATTTTGCTCAGAATAAAGTTAAATGCTATATATAGGTTATACATTCCAATGTTGTTTACTAATATAACGAGTCTTCAAACATTCCTATGACAGTTACTGTGATCAGTGGCGTGACCGGGGTTGGTGAATGGGGCAAGCCCGTCATACCTTTTTGTGTTTTTTTATGTTTTTTATATTCAAAAAAGTGGTACCTCTTTCCTCTTCAATCTTCAATTTGAAATTTACTGCTTTTTATAGCGCCGGCTAAATTATTTAGATCATCATAACCGGACGAATTCCAAACATTTAAGTCGTTTGAAAAAAAAAACAGCAGTAACAAAATAATTTATTGAAATGGGAGCATCCAACCCAGTGAGTTTTGTACTTTGATCTATTAAATTGTCTTTTATGCGATTTACTTGTCTGAGAAATGCACAGATCGGGTGTGCATTTCTCAGACAAGTAAATCGCACAAATTACTACGTAATAAAACTAATTTACCTTCAATTTTAGAACGACATAAGAGTCTAGTATGCAGGGTGTGTGTGTGTGTGTGTGTGTATTTGTTTGTGAGGGTGTTTTGAGCGTGTAAGTGTGGAGTGTGAGCTTGTATGATATTAGTAATGGCGTATATAAAATATAATAATAATAATGAATAAAAATAGCTAAAAACGAATAGTCAGCTTATTGTATCGGCTAGGGTTTGATTTATGTAGTATTTGTAAGTGACTATGGAATTATTAAACAAAACAGGTCAAATTGGCGTGTGGTCCTCATTAGGGCGTTAATATTGATCTCGCCCACCAGGTCAGAGCAATCGAATATACCATTCATTATTTTATAGAGGAATTTGTAACAATTTTTATAATATGTTACGTGAGTTCTTTTTATTGAATATATATAATGGGCAAAGAAAAAAGATAGTTTTCTTTATAACAAGTAGGGAAGAGCTGTCCAATATGTCATTGAGAGTAAAATGACCTACAGTGGGACACAGACCTACCATACTATTGGCTTATGGATGCCTTATGAGATATAACGATAACTGCTGCTCTCTATCCCGTCACCAAACTTCTCTTTTTTTTCACCGTTCTCCTTATTCTCTTTCACCGTCCATGGAGTCTTTAGTGTAGTGGTGGTTAGAGTTTTTAGTGAAATCCTTGAAGTGGATGAATCAGTACGAGAAAATAAACAACTTTTAATTATACATTCCTGAAAAAAATTTTTTTTTGTTGATAAATTCGAAAAACTTGACTGATAATGAGAAGCGTTGAGTGCGCTGAGTCATCTGGCAATAGGTAAATTATCGCGAATAAACAATATTCGCGATATTTTACCTGCCTCAACTCTTTTTATACTATTTTTTAAAATATTAAAGTTTTTAAATTTGAAATTAAATAGGTTTTTTTTCGTGTTTTTCCCTTTTTTTTCAATAAAACTTGCGCATTTGCTCGTACTTATTCAACCACTTCAAAGATGTCACTAATTAAAAACTTTCCTTGCAGGTATAGTATAAGTTATTACGATCTATTGCGCAAACAATTTTTACATATTATTATAGGTTAACTATTTAATATTATCTGTAAGCAATAAGTTCGCCTTTTCGTATACATAAAGTGTTTATCATTATTAATCCTGCATTAGTAACCATGTGGCCTCCACTAATCCTTTTTCAGTTATCGAACATCACAGCTATTTTCACTCTTTAAGCCACTAAAAGTATAATATTGGGCCCGATTTAATTTCTTTGTGAACTAAAACTGAAATTAGTTCAAGCGAACGAGAAAGAGCATTACGTTAGAGCAGAATATGAAACGAACGATCGTCGATAAAAACTACCTGTCGAACTTATACTCGTCCAAATAAATTTGAACATATTTTGTGCGGTGTTAGATTCAGTGCGGTGTTGTGTGTAGTTTTAATGCAAAAAAAGTGACAACCGTTCATTTCATATTACACTCTATCGTATTACACTGTCTTGTTCATTCGGACTAATTTCCGATTTTAGTTCACAAAGAAACGCAATCGAGCCTATACTGTACATTTTGTAGTTTATCTACAAATATTACCTTTAGCTTTTAGGCCTGGATATCGTTTTATGATATGGAATAACAAAACATGAACAGTGTATTACGAACTCCATGTACAGTATGGAGATAGAGCGTAATGGACCAATTATTATTATCATGGCATATCACTACATTAGTCGCAGCAGATTAAAAAGAGGTTCCAACAATTTTAATATTAGACAGGAGGAATTTGTAAATCAATATTTTTTACACTCTTAAATATTGTTTAAATGGTGGCTAAATCAAAATTCTTGGCAATGAATCACCTTTGTTTGTATTACGCTCATGCCTATGAAGTCGCCATTCTGTAAAGGAATTTTATGACCAAAAAGTTGTATGACAAATATGTAGGTATATTAATTTTTCCAAATTATTGATTCTTATTATTCATGCACTTTTGCCATTGTAATGGGTAACCAAACAATATACATTTTCAAATTAGTCAATATTTAAAAAAAGGCAAAATAGTTTTTGTATATTAGTAATGAATGACCTAATACTGTATTATTTAAAATAATAATTCTAATTAGAATTCGCGTCACCCATTTGCTCGCCGCATTATGGGATTAACTAGGCGGAATTGAGGAGAAAAATAGGTTCAAAGACTTAGTTTTTAGATAAATGATTAACTTGTACCTACAGTGTTTATTATTATTAGATACTTTTAATATTTATTTCTTTTATTTATCCATAACATATAATTAATGCACTACTATTGATTAAAATTAGTAGTGGAGTAGAAATTAGCTAAGTGCTTAACTAATCATTAATTTAAAAAAAGTACAGTCCCATGTGGATTATACTGCCTTACTAGGCTTAGGCCTGTGTATACGTAATTATCGTTAGATGTTTAACTTATTTTTTAAATGATTTGGTTTAAAGTGTGCACAAGCCACTGTTTATTTAGTACGCTAGACCTACGCCTAGTTTCTACGATCTTCCAAAGTCTTCTAAGCTTACCTCATGGGATATAGAACGGTAATTACAGTTAAAACTTCCTGGGGTGACGGGTTCGCCCGTTGTAGTCGACAAACCATAATGCAGTTGAAAATATTGCGCCTTTCTTCAAATAAAAAATAAACAAATTGGACAGAATTTAGAAACGTTTCGTCAAAACACATCGCTCGGCGTGAATATATCGCCATCGAGTCTTAGGGCCGGGCCACACGATGCGGTGCGGTTGCGGCGCGGCACCTGAGCGGTGCCGCTGCGGTTTCCTACATACAAATATCATGGTATGTCACACGGTGCGTTCCGGCGCCGCACCGCACGCAAACCGGTAATATGCGCCGGAGCGGCACCGCTCAGTTATTAAGTGCAGTCGAAGGAGGGTACATGCTTGCCGGTTTCATTTGTTTTTACGTAATTTTGTTAACTTTCAATCAAAGTGTTTAAAATGAGTACCAACGAAGGAGATATTGGCATTGACTACCTCATTTCACTCGTTCTACGTACAATTAACTACAACACTATTCGCCCACTGCTGCGTCGAAGTAACGTTGCGGCGCTGCACCGTGCACTATACGTGTGTACGCCCATACGGCGAAATTTTTGCGGTGCGGCGCCGCACCGCATCGTGTGGACCGGCTCTTACGAAGATACATTGCATCGCCTGCAAATGTTGTTTTTCTAGTATCGGCGTATCGTCTCTGACATGGGGCCTTAGAAAGCCAGTATCTAGTTCCAGGTGTCAGTCTAAGGATGTCGCTGCGAGTAACTCGATCCACCCAGCTATTTGGCCAACCAAGACATCAAGCAATTGCAAGAGTAATTCCGTTTTGCACCGATTGCCCCGTGCCTTAACGTGAGGTTGGCTAACCAGGACATTTTCAGGTGCATTAAAGCTTCAAAACTGCAATGCATTCTATAGTTAAGGCGGGACAGGTGGCGAAGCAAAAATTAATAAAATAATGAATAGAATTTTAATAAATATATTTTTTTTATTATTGGCATTTTTTAAAGCCGTTTTAGGTTATTTGATAATTTGTGATTAATATTGGTAATAATTTTATAATGAGATAATTTTTTTATCATCCGAAATTTTGGTATAAAATATAAACGCCATTAGTTTTAAGGCCCGATTACATTATATACAATTAATTATGTTATCTGTAATTTACAATGAATAAAATAAAATAAAATATATATTATATACAATTTTAGTTAATACTACCACTAAGAAAATAGGTTTTATTAAAGTCTTGATATGGAAAGAATATTAGGAAGATTATTAATGGAATCAGTATAGAATAAAATAGTAACAGGAATAAGAGAATAGTACATAGAAATAATATTAGGATATGATTACGACCTAAATGTTTCTTGTCGGGAAATGGATAAGACCTGTCTATGTCATTTTGGTATCCATAGTTCATCCCGCTTCTAAGATCCAGGGATTAATATGTAAATGGTGTAACGATATAATAGCCAGGGTGTATTGTGCGACAGATGAACTATTACATAATTAATAGTCGCAGCTTTGCCGGACGTAGGGATATAATATGTAGCTACTAGCCGAATAATGGAAGAAGAGATGTTTTAATTGTTACTAAGCCTTGTTGATACACAAAGGGTTTGGTTAATTGTGACGAAATTGGGGGAAACCCAATGCCCCGAATATTTTTTGGTAGTTACATGTTATTTCATATAAATTTTATTACATTTGCAAAGCCCTTTTTGAAAACAAACTGATTGTTATATGCGATACGGCTACTCAATTAAACCTTGTTAACAGGGAGGATAATATATGTTATTATTTTTACTTGAAAGTATATCAAATTCGAAACTTTCCGTGATAAAAATACTATTTACCTGTTTTAGCCCAATTTAGAGATATTGTCTCCTGAGATCTTTGACGAAGTAATAAATTATGAAATAAAAACATAAATATAATACGAATATATATGTGTACTATAGCTTAAAAGTATTTGGACACCCACTGTTTATTTTACTGATATAAAAACTATTTAAAAAACTATTTTTAGGCACATTTGTGAACTGCCCCGAAGTGAATGTATATAGCTCATAAATCACATTTGATTAAGCTCCTATTACATAGTAGGCCTTAATTCCTATAATAAAAGTATCAAACATTAATTTAAGTTCAGTAATAAACGGGTCATCTACCAATTCTGCGAATATTTTATTTTATTTTTTGTAGGTAGCTCTCTGTTTATATTTTCTTAAAGCTTATTTAGGGGTTGTTCGCCTAAATAAACTTTAATAAAATATAATTAGGGCTACATACAAAATATGTATACTTTTTTCCAGAATTTGAAAGAAATGCATTTTGCCTGTAGTTGTTATAAAAAAGGTAGCTGGAATGAACATTGTGAGCGAGCCGAGAGGTATAGGAAGTAAAAATTAATCTGCTCCAAGAATTGACTAACATCAACACGATTATTAATTACCTCTCTTGTGCAGGAATACTGTATCGATTATGCTTCGGCGCTTTTCTAAAGTCATCATCTCATGTTATAAGAGCTACTATGCAAACGAAGCTGATATAATATTAAAAAAACTACAGAAAAGACCGATGATAACGGGTTATTATTATGAATAGAGCTAATTTTTAATTAATTTACATAATTGGCCGATACAATACAATACAAATACAAATGAACTCTTTATAAGTCGGCAACGTTAACAATCTCTGCAACTTATATACGTTATTAAGCTTGAAAAGAACACGTCTCAATCATAGATTTCATATAATGTCGCCTTATGTTGCATGATGTAAATTATGGGTCGGAGTAGTGAATGATTTCAAACGTTTTAAATAACGTAAATATGAACGGTATTTGTTAATAATCCGGAGGCAGCACAAAAATATTATACTATAATAAAAGGAATGGGATTTTTACTGCGTGGAATTAGAGACGATAGTTTTTCCCGACGTTTCGGAAAATTAACATTTGCCATCTTCACCGGAACGATAAGAGAGCGATAGTGACACACAAATTTGTATAGGCATTAATGATGAGTTCTAAATTTCACCATGGCTGCTGCATCCAGGGTTGGCTCCCGACGAAGGGACTCCTCAACGGTCGACAGCACAGAAACGAAATTTTGTACACGCATTCAATTATGTTAGCCTGTTTTAAGTTCCACTACGATATGGCTGCTGCACCCAGGGTTGGCTCGGGACAAAGCCCGCTCAGCACGTAACATCCGATTGGGGACATGTATGTCGGCCGCCTAAACACCGAAACGTCCGCTACCGGATATCGCGCTCGCCGCTGCGAAAAATGCAATTTACGATTCGAAACGTTGTACTTAATGCTTTCTGACGCGCAACGATATGGCCAAAATATCTTTAATTCGGCGGCGAACGGCGAAAAAATCGAACGGCGATTTAAAAAGTCAGCATAGACGTCAAAACGTCAGTCTCTATCGGCCCCCTCCGCGGCCGCATATAGTTCCGCGAAATGGTTGTTTTGTGCAGTGTTTTGTGCAGTGTTTTGTGCCATTTAGTGGATAACAGTGAGTAATTTGCATTTTTAAGTAGCTTAGGCATGAGGATTAGTCAATTGAGATAGTCCATTTGCTGTTTTTCACGAATTTTTAAAGAAAACACTTCGGCGACAACAAACGGCTCGCGAAAAAATGGTTGTTATTATTTTGTAATGTTTATGAAATATCCCGTTATATTGCGAAATATGACGTAATGTCGCTTTAATTTACTAACAAAATAAGTATTGCTTCATCTACATCCTAAGTTATCACATAATTAGGCGTATTTTGAAAATTATATCTTGTTTTGTAAATTGAATCGCGCAAAGAAACTTGTTTTGATAATTACTATGAGAGAATAAAGTGCGATTTTCCATAGTTTTTCGATGAAATGTGACTCTTTGGAGTATAGTAATTAGTTATTAGACATATAATAAGTCTATGATAAGACAATATAATTGAAAAAATCTAACGAATTTTATATTATGAGCATTCAAAGTTTATTATTAAGTTCGGACGCGGAAACTCTCAAAACTTTAGATTTTTCTATAATATCAGACAAAGCTCAAAGTTCTGGTGTGATTTCTAAGAAGTGTGATGTAGTAATAAAGTTATTTTGAAAGAATTTCATATAAAAAAATACCATAAGTAGTCACAAATTAAAAATTTAAAAATTTTTTTTTTTACGAGAATACAAAAAATTTTTCTTGGCTGAATAAATAAATATTTTTGTATGCAAATAGGTAAAAAAAAAATATCGTTTTGGTAAAGCATTTAATAGTATTTACAATTTTTGCATATTTTACGTATTTTGTGACAAAAAAATCGAAATGATTTTATAGGCGAGTTTTTTCAGTTTGCCAATTTTGTAATATTTATTCATTATTATCCTAATTGTTTTACGAGATAAGGTTATAATGTTTTATATGTCAAATTTCAATGCGATCATTTTTCTCTTTATCTTTTTTAAATCCGTTTAGTGGTTTATAAGTTATGATCGTTTTTCTCAAGACCGTTGACTCGCGTCGATTTTTTGCCGGAATATGTCGCGCGCAAAAGTGATAGGTGAGTTTTTACTTCGCAACAGGAGGGGTTAAAAAAAGCTTATTTTTAAAAATGCGTTTTTACTACTAACTTATTAACAGGAAAAACTCACACCGATCAAATGTCGATCATATCGAGATTTGATCGGTGTCGATCAATTTCGAATATATCGAGAGTCAACGACGAGACTCATTTGTCAGCGACGAGCGCGGGTAGTGAGAATGCAACGTATTAAACACGTTCGATTCAAACGTTTACGTTTACTGACCAGCGAAAATTCAATGTGCTTTCGGCCCAACAAGGCATATGTGAACCAAATTTCAATTCTTTAAGTCCAATGTTTCGAGATTGAAATATGACTACTGCGTCACCGATGGACCGATTTAAACTACAACCTTTTTTCACAACCGCCCGACAAAAATGGAGTGTATTCTGTTCAGGGTTCATGTTTTCCGCTTCTTTATTCCACCATAACTTCTAGACGCTTGAACCGATTTAGGAGTATGTAATACTGTTAGAATCGCTATGTCATTCAGAGTGGCATAGGGTACCTTAACTTACTAAATATGAAGCAAGTAGTTTTCTAAATACCCAAATGTCCAAATGTCCATAAATTAACATAAAAAAATCACTAATTTATTGTCAAATGAAATTCTGATTGAGTACATTCCGGAAATATACATGTGGATAATGGAAGTATACATTCCGGAAATATACACTATGGATAAATACATAAACCACAACTATTTCATTAAAAAAACCGTAATAAAATAATTATAAAAACGACAGTTCACTTTCTGCAACGGTAGTCGTGTTTTTATCATTTTAAGTATACATACTTACTTGTTAACTCTTGCCAAAGCCAAATGAATTCTGCATATCAAATTTCAGCTCAAACGGATTAAGTGTTTGGACGCTAACTTGTAGGAATACAGACACACAGGCAGACTTCCATTTGGAAATGGTCTTTTATGGCTCAAACAGAAAATATCCTTTTTCATCAAGAAAAGAAAAACCACGTTCACAATACTTTCCTTTACGTTGGTGTGCCAATATATGCCTGTTTATATTACAGATTAGCAACAAAAACCTATTTGATAGATTTGTTTTCATCGTTCATATGATGCCATCCTGGCTCTTAATCTTTGTTTATATTATTATTAAATTATACACTAGCAGCTTAAGGCTGATGCGTGTATATCACATGCATTTGTTTTTAAATTTGTGACTGTTTTGCACTAAGAAAAATGTCCAGTTTGTTTTTAAAGCTATTGACAGAGATAGCACTGATCACATCCTCTGGCAACGCATTCCAAGCATCCACTACACTATTTGTCAAAAAATATTTCGTGGGGTTCGATGCTGCAATTGTCTTATTTAGCTTCAACGAGTGTCCACGCAGTTGCTTATTGGTGTTCAGGGTATACATGCTCTCGAGGTTGGGCACACTGTAATAACCGTGAAGCATTTTGTAGCTTTCTATTAAGTCTCCTCGCTGCCTACGTTCCTCTAATGTTGTCAGGCGAAGTTCTTTCAGTCGTACTTCGTATGGTTTGTTCCTCAGCGATTATGTTTTCCTATATTTTCTTAAGATTTTCTCCGCCATGATTTATATTTCAGCATTTACAACACCTGCCTAAAGTAGATATCCAAAGATCCCAAACTTTTTACTCTGGATCCTTGGTTTTTGACACACGCCCGAGTCTCAATTTATGTCAGGGCCATTAGGCCTCTTTTAATAATGTCCGAACTTAGAATAATGTAAAGAATGAACACAATAAATAACACAAGGTAAAGCGCAATTTATTACCGTCATTAGAACTTTTCGAAAAGACGCGGAAAACATTGAAAGTTTTTTTTCTTCATACTTTCGCATTTAAAAGTTTCGAGGGGAGGGCTCTCTTCATTTAGGTGCTTGGTCATTTTAGAAGGTTAACGGGAATCTGCTCTGGAATATTATGTCCTTCAGAAATTTCCTGCAAAACGCTAAAAAGCCACAATAATTATTATTTATTTTGATAATTATTATTTATTTGTTACAACTTGGTAGAGAGTTAACATATTGAGTTGTCGACTACAACGGGCGAGCCCGTCACCACAGGAAGTTTTAACGATTAGTCGTTCTATCGACCTGCAGTGAGCGTAGAAGACTTTGGACAAAACAATCCAACGTCTAGCTACGCCACAACCCGTAAGAGACCAACGCCTTACCGCGAGATAGCCAGGAATGCTACCTGGCGGGCGACACTCGCGCCCTTACTACCAATTGTGACCAGATTTCTCCGGTCTCTCCATTGGTTCCGAGTTCGAGGTCGCTTGCGCGGTCCTCTCCCTTACGAAGCGGTGAAACGGTGAATACCGAATCTATCGTGGACCATGGCGTCCTTTGCCCGACTCTTACCCGGGATCGGATGGCCGATGGTCATTTCAAGAGCAGTCGCCGTAAGGTACGCAACCACCCCCGCTCTATAGGAAACAATACAGCTTCCAGACTAGTGGACAACACAATCTACAGTCAAACTACGCTAAAAGTAAGAGTAAAATACCTCACGACAAGGCACTGGAAGGTGCCATCCAGCGGGCAATACTTGCGCCCTTACTACCAAATTCGGGGTGAATATCTCCATCCTCCAGTCTGGAACTGTTTCCAGAATCTGTATTCCGAATCTGTATTCGAGGTCGCTTTGCCCGGCCTCTACCAAACGTAAGCGGTAATTCCAGTTCGAATTTGCAACTGAGCTGTCCTTTTCCCGTCAAGCTCATACGGTTGGCCAACAAGTCCTTTCTTGGGATAGATGACGCCATATCAAAAACTGCCCCCGCGTTTTAGCAAAGGTATGTTATCATACTACCCCGTTCGTTCGCTGGAGTTCGCAAACGATTGGCTGGCGCCTAACGGTGCGCAAACCGCCCAGTGTCGCCCGAGGTGTTCCCCGGGGGAGATCCCACCACAAGCGATCCCACCTGTGCGGGACACAGCCATGACAGGGTTCACAGTCCTTTCCAGTCCTTTTTGTTACTAAAAACTGTAAAAAAGTACAAATATAAGTTAACCATCGGTTCTGCTTATGTAAAAAGTGATAACAGTAAAAATGATGTAGGTACAAACGCGCCGAGGTCGTTGTAGTTGTTGTGCGGTTACTAGGGGGCGATAGATAAGGGCGTTAACAGCCCCCCGATACGTATGTTGTAAAAATAAACTATGTGAATAAATAATACGAGCGGATCCGAACACATATGCGGAAGTAGGGAAACATATTTCCCTCATCGGTTACTAGCAAATAGACTGAGCGGTGCTTACTGCAAGATATATTGCAGGGCTGAATATATGTAGAAATGTATACAGTCGGCCTTACTGATAGGTAAAAATAGGGTTGTCAACTACGATGTGCGAATCTTTCATCTCATGAAGTTTCAACGATAGTGATCGTTCTATCTCCCGTGAGAGATAACTTAGAGACAATACGAGTCTACCGTTTAGCTAAGCCAACATGCACGACATACAACGCCTTACGGCGAGGCACCGGGTAAGGTAAACAGCGGGCAGCCTCGCCCTGTGTCTACCGATTTTGTGAGAATATCTCCGTCTGGACTTAACCACCAGGACACCTCCATGCTCCCGACTGGTCACGGGTCCGAAGTCGCTTGCGCGATCTCTACCTGCCTTACATTCAGCGGTGATTCAGTTTGAATTTATCGCGGACCATCTTTTGCCCGGCTCTGAATTTGCTATCTAGCGGTAGGTAAAATATCGCGAATATTGTTTATTCGTAATGTTTTACCTAATGCTAGATGGCGCAGCACACGTTTTTTTTTTCAATAAATATAATTAAAAAATTTGTTATACCACCTTGATCAAAAAGTATCAGGAATTACCACCGTGTGGCGCTCCTAGTGTCCCGATTTCAATTCTCTTTTTCTGTTAAGTTGGCACGTCTGTTCGTGACATCTGGTAACATTTCCAGCTCGATAGCTTGACATTCGTAAAAGTTATGGCGTATATAGTGCACCTGCCTATTGGTGTGTCGGCGATTTTTTACGATTTTAAAAATGGAATTAACTATGAAGCAACGAGTTTGCATTAAATTTTGTGGAAAAATCGGATTCAACGGTGCGAAGACTGTGGAAATGTAGAAAAAGTATTTTGGCAGCAATACTCTATCGAAAACAAACGTTTATGAGTGGCGAGAACGCGTCAGAACTGGTTTAACGTCCGTCGAAAATGACGTTTAAAAACAGAGGAAAACGTCGAAAAATTGAAAGAAATGTTGAATGAAAACCGCAAATTGTCCATCAGAGAGATGGCAGAGGAGTTGAACATCGCATAAGGATCCGCATAAGACATTGTGGTTAATGATTTGGGCCTCAGACGTGTCGCTGCAAAAGCTGGTGCCGAAAGACCTAAATTTCAAGCAAAAGAGGGACCGCGTTGACGTCGCAAAAGACATGATTTCCAAGGCTGAATATAACCCAACATTCATCAAACGGATCATTACTGGAGACGAGACATGTATTTATGAGTATGACACGCAATCCAGATATCAAGCGAGTGAATGGCGTGCACCGAATGAACCGCGACCGAAAAAACCACGTCCTTTTCAGTCGAAAAAGAAGGCGATGCTAACAGTTTTCATCGATTACAAAGGTGGTTTGTATCATGATTTCCTTCCAGATGGCCAGAACATCAACAAGGAGTATTATTTGGGCGTTATGATGTTCGCGTGAAGCAATTCGCAAAAAAGGCCGGGTCTGTGGGCAAAGATTTTGCACCACGATAACCCACCGTCGCAGAATGCGATCAATATCCGTGACTATTTGGCCAAAAACAACATAAATACCATCCAACAGCCACCGAATTCGCCTGGTTTGGTTCCCTGTGACTTTTTCCTATTCGGTCGACTCAAGAAACCACTCCGTCGAACGCGTTACAGCACCCGATATGAGGCCATGGAAAAATCGCTGACCCATCTAATGGCCATACCGAAAATCGAGAGCCAGACATGTTTCGAGGATTGGATCAAGCGCTGACATAAGTGCGTTGCAGTCGACGGGGAGTACTATAAAGAGGACTATATCAAATTTTATGAATAAACTTGTATTTTCGTTTTCTTAAATAAATTCCTGATACTTTTTGATCAATGTAGATCAATTAAAAAATACATCTTTTCAACTTTTTCTTATTTTTTTATTAAAAGTTGCTTACGTGCTCCTACTGATTCACTCCTACAAGGAGGATACTAATAAAGAGATACCTTGTATACGCAGATCCAGACAGCAGATAAAATATAAAATCATCCTCTAAACAGCAGATAAAATATAAAATCATCCTCTGGAGAAATAGTTAAGGCATTAGACGATGGAGAAAAATGTGTAACAGTATTCTTAGATCTGGCTATAGCATTTGATACTGTCTCCCATCGTCTTTTGCTTACAAAACTTCAATTAATAGGCATTCCCGGTACGTCTTTGCGATGGTTTGAGGATTACCTCTGTGGTAGATCTCAAGTCACTCAACTAAGGGATACGTCTAGTTCGAGATCAGGAATCAAATTTGGAGTACCTCAAGGTAGCGTACTAGGTCCAATTCTATTCCTTATTTATATAAATGGACTATCATCGATTCCTCTGTGTAAGGGGAAAGCCATCTTGTTTGCAGATGACACTGCCCTAGTTTTCAGAGACAGATCCTGGCAGGGAGTGTTTGAAAACTGTCAAATGGGTCTCAAACGGGTAAAAGAATGGCTTGACTGTAACCTTTTATCTCTAAATGTAGAAAAAACAAAATATATGACGTTTTCCAAAACAAGCAAGGGAATGCAACAAACAGCTGGACTATCCCTCATAGTACACTCATGTAAGGACAGTCCATCAACTATCTGTGCTTGTTCTAATCTAGACAAGGTGAGCACGATTAAATACCTAGGCTTGACTTTGGACGATAGATTGACCTGGTCTTACCATATCTACAACACAGCGGCTAAAATTCGCAAACTCATTCATCCATTTAAACTTCTACGTAACATAATGTCGAAACCATTACTAAAAGTTGTCTATTACGCACTTGCTCACAGCATTATATCATATGGGATTCTTGGTTGGGGCGGTGCAGCACTATCACACCTCGATCCACTTGTTAAAGCTCAGAAGGCGCTGTTAAGAGTTGTCAACAAAAAACCGTTGAGATACCCGTCTGAGCAACTTTTTCGTGAGTTCTCTGTTCTTGACGTACGGCAAACATTTGCTAAAACGATAATACTCTATTATCATAAACATAAAGAATTGCACCAGCACACAACCCATAAAATTATTACACGAGCGATAACTAATAGTAACCACATAGTGCCCAAACTGAATAGTTCCAATGCACAAAGACATTTTCTTTACTTGGCACCGTCGTTGTTCAATAAAACAAAGGATATACCCGGCATTTATACTCAAGGTATTAATATAAAAATAAATATAAACAAAAAAAGACTAACCCAATGGTTGATCACCCAGGGAAGGAAAGAAACCGAAAAATTAATTTGCTTTATTCCTATCTAACTTAACATTCCTAACACAATATTATTAACCTACCATATATTTATCATTATTATTATTTATGATTATTATATATTATTATTATTATTATCACATACCTTTTTAGATAATTTGAAATTTTATTTTTTACTAAAATTTTACTTTACTTGATTTTATTTTTCACGGCATTCTTCAACGAAATTTTTTATTTAGCATTAGGCAGTACGTACTTAATTATATGATTCTGAGCCTACCTTAGTGCGGACGTCTCGTGCGATCCAGTTAGGTTAGGTTTAATTCATTTGTAACTAATACTATGATTTTTTGTAAATAAAGAATTTGAACGTTAAAAACAAAATACTTACACCTAACTTATTTCTATGAGCTTATTTAATTTTCACAGCAGCAGAAACACATAATCAAACTGACGCGATAGACAAAATTTGCTTGCCCATTTCAATGTTGGTAGTATGACAACGATGGTTAACAAATAAAATTAAACAAATAAAAAATATTTATAAAGTAAACGTAGTAAAATTAATCTTACGCGACATTATAAAATAATTTTATCTAAACGTATTAAATGAACGTAACATACGGTAACATACGGAGATAAGGTATATTGACATACAAATATTTTAAAAATGTACTTTAATTTTGACATATTGTCTGGTTTTAGTTCATTTAAAAAACTGTAAATACCATTATTTTTTTGTTATATCATTGTGGTCAAATCATTTATTTGTATTATACAGAGAATGCGTTTAATTTTCTCCATTTGATTCTCCATTTAATATTGATTATTGATTATTTATTTTTATTTTATTGTTTAATCATTGAAAACCACAACTAGAGCTGTCAACTACAATGGGCGAACCCGTCACCTCAGAAAGTTTTA
The DNA here is from genome assembly GCA_944548615.1 of Micropterix aruncella. Lineage (NCBI taxonomy): Eukaryota > Metazoa > Arthropoda > Insecta > Lepidoptera > Micropterigidae > Micropterix > Micropterix aruncella. Next base: position 35,499,041 of record OX155953.1, on the reverse strand, counting down.
ACGAAATGTATCGTTCTGTCTCCCGATAGGTGAGCGCAGAAGACTTAGGAAAAAACAGTCCACCGTTAAGCTCCGCCACCTGCTCGTCAGAGGCCAACGCCTTACGGCGAGGCAGTCTCACCACCTGACTACCAGTTTTGGCAGGATATCTCCGTCTGGAATTAATCTTCAGGATACCTCCTTCCTCCCGACTGGTTACGGGTCCGAAATCGCTTACGCGACCTCTACCTGTTGTATTACAGCGGTAATTCAGTCAGAATTTATCGCGGAACTGGGTGTTCTTTTCCCGTAGTGCCACACGGGATCGAGTGGCCCAAGGTTATTTCAAGAGTGGCATTACAACAGGCCAACATCCACCCCGCTGTTTAGGAGACAGTGTATTACCACTCTCCAGACCCCTTCAGCAGTTGTCGGAATGCACAACCGATTGGTTTCGCCGACCGGTGTGCAAACCGTCCAGTGGTGCCGAGATGCAGTGCGTATTCTATTGTACTAAAAACTATCAATAAATTGTGCAACCTCTGGAACAAGGCTTTTATCTGGGATCCTGCAATCCTCACCAGCGACTTGTGAGGACTTCGCCCACATATCAGTCAACAAAAGAAGTAATTTCTCTAGAATCGAAACCGCAAATACGTTCAAATATACACGAGTCAACTGCAATTAAATTCCAACTAAATTCGGCATTTACTGCACACTCAGCCGATGACTAATGTCATTTCTTATGATCAATACGAATTGACACACTTATTCTCCCCCACTCATTGAACATTGCATCATACATACCATATAAAAAGCAGTACATTCGATCGATATTTCATCATCCTCTAAGCGGCCGTCGCCCGCTCATTAACAAGTACTCGCGCTCTTCATTATCTTCGAGTCGACAACAACCACGCATAGTACACGCGATCATCATTATCTTCAAATCTATCGCGACGCTTCACACTTCGGCTACACAACTGCGACATCACCTCGAGCCTACACTACCTACACACCGGCGAAATATCTACACACGTTACAAACTGGCAACCGATCACATACCTTCTGAATAAATACTTCAACTTCAGCATCAACGACTTTCAATACGGAGAAAACACCTTGATGAGAACCACCCTTCACTCACGAGAAATTGGAGTCTAGTGTAGGGTAGCCACTCTCACAGACGTTCGCACCTCAACACAATATTTGTTTGGTATTTTGATGCAGTTACCGCAATGTATATTTATAAATGTTTAGTTGACTTTTTTGACTGATTGTAATATGAAAACTGTTATATAATAGCTATAGATGCTACAGGGCCTTGTTAGTTATACGCGATTATATATGAAAACTGTTAAAATAATTATAGATGGTGCAGTGCCTTATTAGTTATAAGCGATTGTGTACAGTGCATTATTAGGTAGTTATAAGTGTTCTCAGATTTTATTTATTTTGTTAGGTAAATATTATTTTTTCCAGGAGAAGATTATATTGCATTACGTTAGATATTGCTGGAAATAAAATTGATTTTAAACTATTTTAGTGTATTTTTAAACTGTCACTACCACTCTAAGCACTATGGTGTGATTTTTTCTTTTTTCTAATTTGCTCCTACGAGTTCACTTTGTACTTAGGGACAACATTTTAGTATGTATACGTACATAAATATAGCTACACTTTACTATAAAATAATACACGCAATCTGCAGCAACCATGTCATGGTGATACTTAAAACGAACTATTATAATTAAATGCTTATACAACATTTTTTGTCTGTGCTGTTGACCGTTGAGGAGTTCCCTCGTTGGAAGCCAACCCTGGGTGCCGCAGTTCTGTCTTGGTAAAACTTAGAACAGGCTGTCGTAATTGAACGCATATACAAAATTTCGTGTCTGTGCTGGAGTCCCCTTGCCGGAGCCAACCTTGGGTGCAGCAGCCATGGCATGGTTAAACTTAAAACGAGCTGTCATAACTGATTGCGTATACAAAACTCGTATCTGTGCGGTTGACCGTTGAGGAGTCCCCTAGTCGGGAGCCAGCCCAGAGTGTAGAATCAAAAATGCATTGTCATTGGAATTGAATCAACATGTACATTTTTAACTTCTTATGATAATAATTGAGGAGTTTCCTCAATTCCTCTTGGATTCCTCATGGATCCCATCATCAGAACAGGATTTTGATAAACATGAGACCAATCTGCAAATATATCCTTTTAAATAAAACAAGAATTTTTCAATTCGGTTTATAAATGGCAGAATTCTGAGGTAATAAACATTAATTAAAAAAAAAAAAGATACAGCCGAATTTATAGCCTCCTCATTTTGTTGAAGTCGGTTAAAATACCTTTCTTCCATCTAACTGGCATACTAACAAAATTATGGGATATCAAATAAAAATTGCTAAAACTATACCCAGTCTACTCTATATGTGATGAGGTTATATATCGACAATATAGTGTGTTAATGACAGGGAGGCGAAATCGGTAAAAATAATAATAAAAAATGTAGCATCCATAAGTATTGGTAAAATTTCTAAATTTAGGTATAAATCTGTCTGAGCACAAGTTAATCATCGCTAATATGTATTAAATGTAAATATGTTTTTAATTTGCCGAGTAAACTGCAACCGAGCCCTACTTGCTAGGCACTCCTGTGATAAGGCGAGCTTACTTCCTGAGTAATATTGGAGTGCAGCGGTTGTGACAAAAATAAGATTATTACATAAGTATAGCAATATTCAGGGCCGGATTTAGGGGAGGGCATCCGGGGCTACTGCCCCGGGACCTCCACAAAAAACCGCCCCCTTCCCCCCCCCAAAATAAAGACTTCAGGAAAACATCTTTTAAATTCCGACGGGTAAACTAGTAAACACTAGTAAACAACTTTTTCTATGACTTTTTTTTTCGCTGTTTTACCTTTACCTACAGTACTTTGTGCAAACATGATTATATTGTTCTTAAATATTATGAAAAAACGATTCATCTATATTTGTTAACTCCAATCAGAAACCTTTATCTATAGTACTCAACAAGGGGGGCTCCACTTGGGGCAACAAGGGGGCCTCCACCCATTTTTTGCCCCAAGGCCTCCAGGACTCTAAATCCGGCCCTGGCAATATTACCTACTATGAAAAGGTTTTTTTACCCTATTTATAACATTGTTTTCGTACTGAAAATTTAAATTTATTTAAATTTGTCTATAATTGAAATTACATAATTCTGATCAAAGCTGAAGAAGCTAAACTAGACACCGACACAGCACAAGATCGTGCTCGATGGAGGAGACAAGTAAAGAAGGCCGACTCCAAGTACATGGGACAGGGTCTAGGATGAAAAAAAAAGGATAAACATATTTCTGATCCATATGTATTTTTGATCGATAACTATTATTGGCTGTTGTTGTACTTCTACTAAATATTTTCTTCTGTATTTATGTACACTGCTGTACATTCACCCATATCAATAAATTATATTTCCTTCCTAGTTAGAGAAAATTTAGTTCTCTATATCGACCCAAAACTGTGTTTGTGCACCTTACACCAACACACAATGGTTTGTTTTGAAACATCTCGTCATGTTACATTTTCAGAGCTCAAAGAGTGAAAGCAGGTTAGTAGCCGACAGCACGAACCTTTTCCTCGGTCTCTCTCTCTCTCTCTCTTTCTCTCTCTCTCCCTTTATCCTTCTTCCTCCTTCTGGCGTAAGGCAGGCCGACCAAAACGTTTTGATACATGTTAAATGTCACACGATTCTTTTATTTGCCGCGAATGATTGATTGTACTGCCGCCCGTGGGGTGTCGATCTTGCCCCCCTCCCCCTTATCACCTCCTATACCACCAATCCCCTCACCCCAGGTGGCTCCATTTCCCTCTTTCTCCTTTGCAGCGCCGGGCCAACGACAGATTACTCAGTTTAACGGAGACTTTTGTTGTGCATTTTTTGCCTGTCGATTTTATTCCACGTCGAGAAATTCCGGTTTTAGTTTTCGTATGCCGAATATATTGCCGATAGATATTGCTCCTCTCCGAGTCCTTTCACGGTTCGAATGCCTTTCTAATACTTCCAAATTTGTTTATTTATTTTGAAAAATAAAAGATCCAAAATAAGAGAGGTATCACTTTTCTTGTTCGATTTGATTTAATCAATCACCAATTAAACAGAGGGGGGGGGGGGGGTCCCGGACACATGGTATATTAGTGTATATTATTTTGTATGTATTTAATATGAATCAATTTATTTAATATAGTAAATAATTACCATATTCTCTTTTCCAATTTTTCCTAATTAATTATAATATGACTTTCAAGTCGCAATTTAGTCAAGTCGCAATTAAAAAAGATAAAACAATGCTATCTATCTACCAGATATAGGCCATGTCATTAAGGCCTAGTTGGTTGCGTATATTGTTAAAAGGGATACGGACTGTAAACGTCTTCTCGTCTTTATTTACATTATTTAGTCTTATAATTACAGTATTTACTTCAAATTATAATGAAAGTTTAAAAAATATATTAAATAACAGGAATAATCTAATTAATAATAACATGTATTTGGCTCGATTGCATTTCTTCGTTAACTAAAATGGGAAATTAGTTCGTGTGAACGAGACAGGGCAATACGCTAGAGCGGAATTTGTAATGAACGGCTGTCACTTTTTCGCATTAAAACTATCCACCAAAGCTAAAGCATCCGATTTTAACACCGCACGAAATGTGTTCAAATTTATTCGCACGAGTATAAGTTCGACAGGTAGTTTTTATCGACGATCGTTTGTTTCATATTCCGCTCTAACGTATTGCTCTATCTCGTTCGTTTAAACTAATTTTATTTTATTTCACAAAGAAATGCAATCGGGCCCATTGTGATAAATAAAATACACTATATTTAAAAAACTTGCAATTCGGAATTACTCGTGTAATTTGCGCGTCACGTTTGATCAAACAGCTGTATAGATCGAGTCACTCGTTGCGGCACTCTCAGACTAAAACCTGCAACCAGATACGGGGCCGTCTACGGCCCGATTAGCGATATCGTGCAGCAGAGCCATTGGCATGGACGATACGCCGATCCGCGAGAGAAAACATATGGAGGCGTTGCAACATATCTTCGTAAAGACTCGAAAGAGATGTGTTTACAACGAGCGATGTGTTTGACGAATGGTCTCTAAATTCTCTCCAATTGCGCCTTGTGCTCCTCGTATTACGGCGACTAAATGGGTGATGCGAATTCGATGATGCTGCTGGCATAGCTGTTGTATATCGTCAATGTCGTCAAAAATCTTATTCAATGGCCTAGTCAAGAATCCAGTATATGACTAAGAGATTTGAATAATGCTTAATTCTTATTCCAAGAGCATCCTAATGTAAAATAACGGAAAATTCATGATAATCAACTTTGCCAAAGAGCGTAATTTTTAGTTTTATATCGACGACGGCTATATTGCTAGATTTGACAAATAATTTAAATTTAGATATTTTTAGTATACGCTTATCTATTTTCATGACGATCATAAATATTATTGCCTTGATAATTATGACTACAGACACTGAGCTCTTTTTTTGATCAGCAATTTTGATTATTAGATTATTTTCTATTTATCAATGGTTTTTTAACCAATTATAATTTACTAAAATTTACTTATATTGCCACAACTATATCATGATAGTTAATTTTCTTTAATTAATTACATTATTTAAAATTTTAGAGGCAAAGACGTATCCAAGTGTAGGAAAGCCTACCTACTGGAGTAGAACTAAATTGTAATTGTAATGGAGCCTTGTCCCCCGAGAACTCATTTCTCATACGCAGCACAAATCCAAGCATTTTGTGGGTCTTCCCTGGCATTTGTGCGTAGTGGTTCCATTTGTGTGCACATCCAAGTCGAAAATACAAGTCGTTTCTGGTATTATGTCGCTAGCAAAACTGACATGATAATGCGAACCGATCTTTCGCACATTTCACGTGAATATAATTCTACAACGTTTGAAGGCATTTAAATTAATTCTGCCAAAGGCACAATATTCCGCAAGTCGGTTGAGGTTCGCTTGCAGGGTCTCCTGCAGCAGTCTTTCTTAAGCATTCATTTTAAACGTCTGTTATACCGTTAATAAAATACAAGTGATCCACACGCGTAACATGTATATTTTATAATACGCTAAAAGTGCATTTTCTAAAATATAAAATAACCTACAATTGGTGTTAATTTTTTTTAGTTAGGAGGTCGACTATACGATTCATGTAAAATGACGATTGCTAAATCGATTATATCACAAAAAAAAAATAAGTGCAATTTCATGATATATTTTTACTTTACCGGCCCACCAACCGACGAGTAGGTAATATATTGTGAATATACTAGATTTACGGAAATATCCATTTTGACCCCCCCCCCCCACCCCATTTGACTAGGATTAAGTAATATACTAATATAATCTCTACGACTACGTAATATATTGTGAATGTGCCAAATTTTTTTTTCGACATGAAAACGGAATTATATTTTCAGATTGAAGTCTGTCTATGTGTCTGTCTGTGTGTATTCATCCATGATAGCGCCCAAATGCTTTATCCGATTTGGCACACAGGCATCATTTCGGTGAGTTTTCAGGCATCATTTCGGTTATGATGGCAAGAGTTGAAAAGATTGTGTTTGAAATCGGTCCACCAAAGACGGCGTCTTTCTTAAATCCCGAAATATTGGACTTAGGAACTTGAAATTCGGTACACCTTGCGTACGGTGTACCGAAATTCGAAATTCGTTACGCCCTTGTTGGGCCGAAATTACTTTGTGATTTGTTTGAAATATATCATATACAAGCGACACATATAAGATATAAATTCCGCCATACATTAATTAAATAGTTAGGCTCTTAAAAGCGGTGACGCACGCGATTCGTGGATTCAAATTCAAAGGCCCACGGCGACCCGCTTTTGCAATTTGCTTTATAAATTGAATAAGCTGACGCGCGTGCTAAATTCAAATTTGCATTGCGTTGCGCTGCATATTAACAGTAATTTTGGGAATCGATTTTATATGTGAAATTAATATTTATATTAAATAAGTCCCTGATTATTTTCCGGGAATTCTTTGGGTGATATAAACGGTTTTATATAATTTTATAATTGTCTGTAATATTTTTTAAATTATTGTGTTCATATTTTTACTAAACGCACGGGCAACTATATATATTTTAATTTAATAACA